>LPNX010949212.1:68678-99635 GCA_001517045.1 Pseudotsuga menziesii | reverse complement strand
CGGTCGAGGGCTTGTTAAACCCTCGACCGAGGTACATTTTTTGGTTTTTGCCGAAATGCGCTTGCCAAAAAGTGTTACCCAGGTCCGTGGATTCACCCTTAGCCATTTCTTTTAAAGTGCGGTTCTTCCGTTCAACTACACCATTTTGTTGTGGTATATATGGAACAGTGTTGTTGTTGTTGGATTCATTTTTCAGTGCAGAAAGTAGTGAACTTTGTGTTAACATATTCTCCTCCACTGTCAGATCTTAAATTAATAATTTGATGACCAGATCGTTTTTCAACAAGGGCCTTGTAGGCCAAGAACATGTTAAATACTTCGATCTTAATTTTTAGGAAGTAAACCTAAGTGCGTCTGGAGTAGTCATCAATGAAAGTTAAGAAATATTTGAAACGAGAAAAGGAAGCATATGGAAGAGGACCACACAAGTCACTATGCACAAACTCCAAGGGAGCTGAGGCATGCCAAGAGGCACGTTTGTCAAAATTGTCTCATTGATGTTTTCCAAGTACACAACTGAAACAAAGACCATCCTTGCAAGATACCATTGGAAGACCAGTCACCATATTGTATTTACATAGTTGTTGCAATGAACGATAATTTAAGTGACCAAATCGCTCATGCCAAAGTTTGCTCAAGTTATCACTATGAGCAACAAAAACTGAAGGAAAAGGTGATGACCCAAAGTTGTTAAATTTGTACAACCTGGTAATATCATCAATAATTTCGGTAGCTAGGACATGTTGAGGATATTTAAAATCCTTGATTACAACTTGGTGAGGTGTAAACGTTACAATTTTACCTTCACCATAATGAGTGATTTGATAGACTAACAACAAATTGCAGGAAATTCTTGGAATACATAGTACATCACTAAAATGACCATTTTTTGCTGGAACTATTCCAGATCCTACAACACTTAGAGAACTATGTTCACCAACAAAAATTTATTTGGTGTTACATTCATGCATAGTAGAAAATATGGCTTGATCCTTAGCCATATGATAAGATGCTCCAGAATCAATGAGCCATTCATTTGAAGTAGAAGAAGAAGATGCAGTATAAGAGTAACCAGAAGCACAACGTGCATGTTCATGAGAGGTAGATTCTGAAGATGAATCTAGTTGACGGAGATCTTCCTCAAGCTTTCTCTTTCTTCATTGCTGCTTCCAAGGCTGCCATATTCTTGAAACACTTAGATTCATCATGATTATCTTTCCCACAAAAATTGAAATGACGCTTAGTCTTCTTTCCTTTTGGCTTGGATCCTTTGTCATTTTTTAAAGAAGGATTTGACTGAGAGGGTTTGGGACCCTTGTTTGGCTTATTATTGTGAACATTTTTTTTCTTGGGAGGCTTGGACTTTTCTTTCTGTTGGGACAATAAGGCTTTCCCAGATGTATCTGCATTGTTAATTATTCCAAGATGAATGAGCTTATCTTGCTCTCTAATTAAGGAATCACAAAAGGATTCAAGACTAGGCTCTTGATAGCTAGATGTAGTCAAGGATTCTTTCATAGAGTAAAATGTAGATACAAAAACAGAATATGCAGGTCCAAGTTTGGAAAGAATATGATAAATACATTGATTGTCTTCTTTCTTAATCTTGCATTCTTCACATAAGAGTCTAATAGTTTTATACTTAGATAAATAATATTGAATGCATGAAAAATCACTTGGATTCAAAGAAATCAACTCATTCTCAAGTTGATGACATCCAATTTCATTGTGTTTACTAAACACAGATTCCAACTTTTCCCAAGCTTTATCAGGTTCATCAATTCCAGATATGTGGAATCACAAATCAGTAGAGATTGACATCCCAATCAATCCACGAGCTTCATCACATCTATTTTCCCATTTTATTTTCTTATCATCATCAGTGGGTTCTATTTCTTTCCTTGAGGTAATTCTGAAAAGTCCCCTACTTCATAGAACATCTTCCATATGATATTTCCATGAGAAATAGCTAGAACTTGAAAGTAAAATATCACAAGGGGAAGCCATACTGTAAAATAATGGCTGAAAAAACAGAAACTAACTGTCTTGATGCAAAGAGGTCAAAAAATTAGGTTGTTTATAAAAAACAACGGCACTGAAAACTGATTCTGAATGATGAAGTTATGCTTGATCAAAGAAAATGTTGAAGATGTCCCCAACAGTGACGTGGTAGATATTAACTTGACCAACTAAAAAAAAGAACCCCCTTCTTCCCAAAATGAATCTTTCACAATCACTTGCAAGAAAGTTGATTTTAAGTGAATCATTTTTATAAATAAGTGATGTTCACTTTTACAATAATGGTACTTTAAATAGTGGGGCAATAAAAAACTTACGTGACTCACTTTTTATTTTATTTTATTTTATTGTTAAGTGAGATGCACTTTTACAATAAAGTAACTTAAAAATAGAAATTGCATGCACTATTAAAAAGTAACTTAATAAGACTTGAACTCAAGACCTATTAAGGAATAAAGCAACTTTGGACCAAGTGAGTTAAGTTTAAAAGGTACATAAAAGAAGAGAATTAGGAAGGGGTCTTTTTTTTTTACTCTTCTCTCTTGGTTTCCATGCTTACTTCTTTTTCTTGCAAATCACACCACAAACCGAAAAGCAAAAAACAATTTTTTTTTTCCACGCTTGTGGGGTTAGATATCGTTAGCTTACTTGGAAAGTCTATGTTTTCTTTCTGTTTCTGATTCACCACGATCGCATAAGGTGCACGACAAAGAGCATACGCACCCGAGAAAACCCTTTCCCTTTCTGTTTCTGATTCACCGCGATCGCACAAAGTGCACGACAAAGAGTATATGCAGACAGGGAAGGAAACAATCCGAGACTAAAAACAAGAAATATCTAAACAATAAAACTGATAAAAACATGAGAGATTTAAAAAAAATAAAACAATTCCATCACTGTAACATTATACCTTCAGATTTCCCGAAATGGGTGTTTCTCGATCAAACGATAATGATTTTCGATGAAACGAAAAACTATCTCCCAATGGAAACGACGCTCCAAATGCAATGGAACAGCTCCCACATTCTACAAATGCACATAAAATCTAGAACCAGAAACCCCTTCAAAGTTTCGGCAACACTGGTTGAAGATCTAGATCACAAACAGAAGCAACTCTTCATAAACGTTCTGATACCATGTTCGAGTACATAGGGTACTCCCAAAAGACCGAACACCAAGAGCAACCACTCACATAAACAGATCATAGATCAACACATGGATATTTTGACGTGGTTAAAACCCTCGAGAGGGAAACAATCCACGACCCCAGCCAAATAACTACTTGGAGCAATTTATTATGCAAAAGAAGAAATTTACAAATGAGCTTCTCATAATCGATCAACTAGCCAAGAACCCTCCATTCTCTTTAAATATAGATCATGGATCAATCGAGTGTTAAGCCACGGATCAATGGTAGGTATGATCTAAGAGAAGTTCAACTGTCGGACAACTCTATGTCTAGAACATATCGTGACCGTCGGATTAGAATATTTGCAAATGCATACTAATCCATACTAAAGAAACACACTTTACCTAACAAATATATTACACAAGTTGATCTTAACTAACTCATAAGTGTATAAATATCCTAACATGACTCAAGGGGAAGTTGTACTTTGAATTGTTCCTATCAAAACCACAAGATCAAATTGGAGTAACTCTTCACGCTCCCTCAAGTTGATTCTACTATCGAGTTGATCCCTTGTTCAAGTTATTTCCATCATCGACCCTTTCTTAGGCTACTTCCACCCTTTCTTTCTCTATTAATTCATAAGGTATATGATACCCTCTTTAGACTCCAAGTGATTTTCCTGAGCAAAAGAATGACACATTTGACCCTTTCTTAGGCTACTTCCACCCTTTCTTTCTCTATTAATTCATAAGGTATATGATACCCTCTTTAGACTCCAAGTGATTTTCCTCAGCAAAGGAATGACACATCCACCCTAGCACCACTAGTCCACCACCAACCTGCATAAGTGTACATCTCCACTAGAGAGAGAAAATATACCTTTGCTTATGATTATTTCATATAGGGGTGTATGTCTCTCCTTTGATTTGCAGAGTTGAATGGCTAGAAACATATATAAAGGGAATCCTTCCCTCGATGGATCTAAATACTCTTCCCTCGATGGATCTAAATACTAGCTAGGTTGTTCATGTGGTTGAAGCATCACAAGAGTAGTTTTTTTGTTGTGTTATTTTATTTAAGTAATTATTTGCTTCTTCTTGGAAATGAGTGAAGTTTGTTATTGAAGTGATTCAAGATAATAGTTTTTGTAGTCATGAACATATTTTATAGGTTCACTCCATCTTTTGTATTTATCGATTTCTATGTTCAATGGACATTCTATAGACTGTATTTCATTTTCATCCAACCTTGATATTTTTGCTAGAAGTTTTATTTTTTTAGACAAGAACAATTATATTTATAAAAACAATGATGTAACCACTAATAAAGAACCATAGAGTGCAGATATGCCCTTAGGGCGCGGTAATCAGAATTCAAAAAGCATCAATCCATACAAAGTTTGGATTGTTACAGTTCAAAGTTCTAAGTAAGAAGAGACTTTCTGCTAGATAACTATTATGCCTACCTACGCTTAGAAAGACCAAAAAAACAAAATTCAGAGAGGTCTTGGTTCATTTTGTGATTCCATAATGGCGAGAAGAAGAACCTATCATTGCTAAAGCCTCCAATTTCGCTACCTTGAGTTCCAGCTTCTCAAACTTGATTTCCAGATCTGCGAGCAATCCTGTCATTGCTTTTTCGGTCTGGCTGATGGAATGGGAAAAATCCTTTCACAACTGGAGGATTTCCCGATCAACTATTTCCAGACGATGCCCACCTTCAAATTCCAACATGAGTAGAAAACAGTTCATCCTTTTCACTTTCTTCTTGATGTCCCGAATATCGGCGTCGGCTATTTGAACCAGAGTTGAAGACACAGTGGATTCAGAGTACGTTTCCATGGAGATGATGGTAACCTAAAAACCAATAGTCTCTGCAGTTCCTTTGAGTCTACAAACAAACCAGAGTTGTGGAGCATATGCTATGCCACCACCCTTCTTATTAACGCATCCAACCTTCGTAATCATTTCACCTGGAGATGCAGGACGGAACACCACAGGCATCTCACGCAGAGGATGGGACATGGTGCAAGCGAAGTCTTGTTTACACACTTCAGATGAGACTAAAAATAGAATCATACGTCCACTTATAACCTTGGATCTTGTTGCATGTGTGAGCCCACGTGCCAACATCTGAAGTTGGTCTCTGCCACAAGCTCAGGGATTTATTGCTAGGCTCCACGTGGTGAGAGCTTGGAGTAAGCCTATAAGACCACAAGCCAAGGTCCTATGGGATTTGGCAATAGGAGCTAGTGCCATTTCTTACTGGAGTTCCTTTGTCGAGGGTAGAGGCAAAATTTGCAGCTTGGTCCGCTTTGGAGTTGAGCTTCTTTAAGACATGGAAGTAATCGGTTTTTCTGAAAGAGTTGGCAATACTTTGGATTTTCTGGATCAACTGTTGGATCTGCAGTTGAGAAGGGAGGGAGTTGACCGAGAGAGCTTAGATGATTAGCCTTAAGTCTCCAACGACCGTAATTTCATTGATAACTTGATTTCTGGCTTGATGCAAGCCTTTCCAGAGGGCCAGGGCCTCAGCAACGTTGTTTGTTTCATGTCCTAAGCTAAGTCACAGGATTCGGCTATTTTTATAGCAAGTCGATTTTATTCCATTAAATTCTTCGATTTTCTTGTCTAATTTGAACCTGAACTTGTACTCGATTTCCAGAATGAACTAAATAGATTAAAATCAACGTGATTTTGTGTAAGTTATGGAATAAAATTTGTTTTTGGGTTTGATTGGGTAAACTGTCCCTAAACTTCATCGCTGACAAACCAGTTGTTACTCATTGTGAAGCTAAGTTTTCAGTAGTGTGCACCAACGATCGACTTGAAATTTAGTGAGCCTACGGCTGGTCTGAATATATACAGGACGCTAAGTCTGAATATATAGGATGTTGGTCTGAAATATATACAGGACGCTAAGTCTGAATATATATAGGACGTTGGTCTGAATATATACAGGACGCTGGTTGTGAAAGATTCACGGTGTCTAGAGGACGTTAAGTCTTTGTCACGTATCTCTCATGGATATCAGTTTGGCAAAAGACGTTGAAATGCTTTAATCATCAATTCTGTGAGAAGGGATTCGATTTTCTTATGCTAATTATTTTTATGTTATAAAGAAGCCATCAAATTACATGATCAATGCAGCTAGTGCTGAACTGCAAATGACTTGATGTCTGTCGATTGGGAAATGCCCTCACGTCCGTTAGAAGGTTGAGCACCTAAGAGGATTCTCTCTCCCTCCCTTACCTTTTAAAAGTATCCCTATGGTTATAAAGTTAAAAATTAATTAAATTCTAGATTTATAAATATTAAAAAAAAATAATTTTTTAGACTACATTTTATTGTTCTTTTGGTGAAGTAAAATAAGTTTGGGTTTAGTATTATGAGTAATTGAAGTAGAATTTAGGATTAAGAAAATATAATTGATGGTAATTTTTTTAAAGTTATGGGGATGGAAATTTTTTTATTTATAAAATAATAGTTTAATTTTATTTATAAAGATAAATAGTTTAAAAAATTAAATATAAATATTTTAATAAAAATTAAATTTTTAATATTTTTAATTTTTAATTTAATAATTAAAACCTTTACTATAGAAGTAATTATGATAATATTAGCCATCATTGGATTTTTTGACTATCACATTGATGTGCTAAGTGTTGATAGAGTATAATGAATTTGATTGAAAAAATTCATATATTTTTTAATTTCCAAATTTTGTAGTCTCTAGAACTTAAGGCCGAATTTTGTGGCCAAAATTTTCGTTCCGAATTTTTATCGAATTTTAAGATCACTGAATTCGAACACGAACTTGAACTTAGGTCCTAAGTCCCAAGAGAAAGTCGTTTCCTTATTTCCATATGGGGTAATGAGAACCCCTCACCCCCTTGCAGCACGTGATATAGAAGTCTTATTACTTACCAAGTGAATCTTGATTTGTTATAAATGTTATGTTTCTGAAATTTCATCTATATGTTTTCTTAGATTATTTGGGTTAGACATTACTTATTAAAAACCATAAAGTAAAAGAATACCAATTTAATCACTATAATATGAATTTGATTGAGTTTTTTTAATATATCATAAAATTTTGATATATTACTTAAAATTTTGATATATTACTTAAAAAACTATTTATTGAAATTTTGATATATTAGTTTAAAAAACGATTTATTTAAACCATCATTGAAAGGCTGAATATATCATAATCCTTCAAAGTGAAATAGAACCATACCCTTTAAATTTATTGAAGTAAATAAGACCATTCCCTTCAAATTTATCCTTGGTTGCATCAACGGGAAAACAACTTTCATTTCCAAAAGTTAAAATATAGTCCAAAAGTTGCATTACTATGCTACACATAACTTAATACTAAAAAGATAAACTGCAAACATAATATAAAAATTGAAAATAAAACTTCAATACCACATGTTCTCTATGCATATAGGAATCCAATCAATATAGAAAAATACAACAAGTCAAACGAAAATGATTTAGATGGACAACTGTTCAGATCATTAAAGTCCGAATTATTAATTAAAATAAAATTATGGAACATTTTCATACAGAATCTCCAAAATTCTTTGTGGGACACTTGGTTTTCCTTACATTTTAAAGCGGGTTGAGAACCTCAGTTTTGCATTTGAAATTACCAAATCAATTAACTACACGTAAAATAAATATCTCCGAGAGCAATCCCTGCCCATCAAAATAACAGTCAGGCACTTCATTAATGATGAAAATTTATGTGCATTCTGGTTAAATATACTTGTAAATATATTCCTGGTACATTTCATTCTTGTCGCACAGAATAACTTCGAATCCAATTATACTCCCTCGCTGTATTCGGCGCCGCTGTATTCAAGCTTTCCAGAAAAAACTATTCCTAATTATCAGAATATAAATTGATCAGGTGAGTTAATTCAGATGGTTGAGTGTCTTCGCGTAAGAGATCTGAGGTTCATATAATATCACACTAACTGCCTCTGTTACATACCTCAGTATTGCATCACAATAAACCAATCTGCAAAATTTCTTATTTCACACCAACAACAACAATGAGAGCTTGCAGCAATAATAACCTAATAAGTTAATATAAGCCTGCATTCTAGAGAACTCCGGATCTGATCAGGATTATCGGAAACATTATCTGTGAAGTTGACATGGAAGTATAGAAACACAAAGGATTCTCCTGTAAAGAGCTGCGAGGTCTCCACATCTAGACCATGAGTTTCAAGCTCCTCCAGAATCTTCCACAGATATCTCGGCCTTCTCTGCCCAGCAATGCTAATAATTGCTTCCCTGTCATAAATTTCCACAGCCACCTTCGGCTCTATGTTCTTGTTTGCTGTTTTTTCAGATTGAATTGCCAGCAGACGGTCTCTCTTTCTCTTCAGTTGACGGAGATCTTCCTCGAGCTTTTTGATGTAATTAATGGCTTCCTCGTATAATCCACATCTGTCAAGCTGTAGGAAGAAACCAAATGAGTAATTTAGGCCTATAAAAGCCTAAACAATCATTGGCTCTTTAACAGTTTGATCCAAGAACAGCATGTAATGTTGTAATTACCTTGGGAGTAGTCATGGGCAAGAGAGACTCCAGTTGTGTACACAAGTATTTCATTCGCTTCCTGCGTAACTGTTCTGCAACTACTTGGCTTCCTCTGGTAGTATCTTTAATTAGTATCTTTAATGGTCATCTGATCCACATCTCGCCATACTATTTCTTGAAGATCATCAGACTCTTGCGAGTCTAAGTCTACTCCAAATGGACGCTTTCTTGAAGCAGGAATTTGGCAATCCAGCTGTGGAGTGCAATATTGTTGACCATTTGAATTGGAGGGATCAGAATACGAAAGCAAACCATGGAACGCCATAATAAAATGTGTAGACTTGGAGGTAAGCTGAACTTAGAGATTGGGGTGGCTTGATAAGTAGACTATAGGACTAATAAAGTTGTGTTATCTATTTATGCATACGTTCTGAAATCAGGTGAAGTGTGTGATAGATACACGGTTTGTTTGCTTCCTTCACACGCGTCTTTGAGTGCAAAATACGTCCACAACAGTGACAACACACGAGAGAAAAGTAAGAGCACGTGATTATAAGTTGTAGAAAAGTAGCAGCACGTGATTATAAGTTCTGCATATTTCTTTAACGGCTCTCACAGTTAATACAACGTCAAAATATTATGGGTAGTTGACTGCCAAATTGCCAATGACGCGGTTTCGAGCGCCAAAGTTTTTTCACGGAACTTTCAGATGTTGGTGGGACGTTGATTGAATAGTTTCATAGTGAAAGTTCAACCACGTTTCTGTTGATACACATAGACTATAGTGAATACAGTGACCAATGTTGTGTGCGAAGACAATCACACTGAATCCAGACTCCACTGACCAAAAAATTGAAGGGTCATTTTTAATTTCAATCTATTTCTTTTTCTTTCGTACGTTGAAAAGCTGAAAAAATTTATAATTTTTTGAATTTTTTTTAAATTATTCTAAATAAAATATGGTTTTCAATATAAAAAATTTGAAATGAAATCTAAAAAAGAGTAAAATTTAAATAAAATATGATTTTCAATTTAAAAAAAAATGGAAATGAAACTTTAAAAAAAAATCTTAACTTTAAACTAACAACAACCATATTAATAAGATTAATATTTTGAAATACTCATTTATTTAAATTATTAATAGTTATCTAATAATTAATTTAATATAAGCTAATAGTTGTATCTAATAGTCAATTTCAAAGTTAATATATCAATGATTCCACTTAAAGTTAAAGTAGTGATAATCTAAGATAAGCTAATAGTTGTCTAGTTAATATATCAATGGTTGCATTTAAAATTAAAGTAGTGATTGTAATTGAACTTAAGCTAAAGTTGTATCATCATTGGAGTTAATCCAATAGTTGTATCAAATAACTTGTACATCATCATGATTGAAGTTTTAATTACCAAGTTATGTTAAAGTTTAATTTTTCCTACTATCACTAATTGTACTTATCAAATGTAAACTAAGCCATTTTATTTTTTATTTTTTTGAACTTGTTAATTATGAATTTTGAACTATGCCCATAAAATAAATATGAACATGAGTATGCTTGTCAAATTCTCATCCATAGATGAAAAAACACAAATCATGGTAGTCCACCCCAAATTCTAAGATATAAATATGAGTGTAATTAGCTAGATGCCCAACTTCTAGATGGAGGAGTTTATTATGAGTTAAACTATTTATTAGAGTTCCACCATTAGGCAAGTGCACATTATAGACTCATAACTCATAGATGTCAAATGTACTTAGACTAAGCCTTAAGCAATTAGAGTTGAAGTAAAGCTAATAGTTGTAGAATCATTGGAGTTAAGCTAATAGTTATCCAATATAACCGGATTAGAGTTGAAGTTAAGCTAATGGTTGTATAACCATTGAAGGTAAGCTAATAGTTGTATCTAATAGTTAATTTAAAAGTTAATATATCAGGAATTGCACTTCAAGTAAAAATCATGATTGGAGTTGAAGTTAAGTTGAGTTAAGTTAAACCCATAATTGTATCTATTAATCCAATAGTTGGGACACTAACCTAATAGGTGTATCATCAATGGAGTTAAGCTCATAGTTGTATCAACTGATGGAATAGTTGTATCATGAGAGCTTAGTTAAGCTATTTTTTATTTTTATTTTTTGAAATTATTAATTATGAATTTTGGAGGACGCCCATAGAATCAATATAGTACACTTGTCTCATTATCATTTGTAAATATTATTATAATAAAAAAGTTATAAACATTTAATTATATTCTTTATTAAAATTTTAAAGTAATAAAAATAACATTATAAAATTTTAGATATAATGAAAATTGTTTTTTTCTTAATATGCTATCAAATATTATGCATGAGGAGTATGTCTTATATTCATATCTTGAGTGTATTTAATTGTACTTTATATTTATTAAAAAAAATAAGAAAATATATTAAAACATTATAAGAGCAATGAAAAGACTTATTTATTTTATAGGATTCTAGGAACATTGAAATATAGTATGAATGTATCTAGTCTTTATTTTTTTTAGGGTAAGATGTTTATGATTTGGAATTTTGGAGTTTCTCAATATACACACAAACACAAAATTAAAGGAAATTAATCATTAAGACTATCAAATATGTTATTCTTATGAAGGATATTGACTATTTACTTAATCTCTCAAACTATACAAAAGTCATTCCAAAAGTGGGTTGTTACCATCTATTCCCTAATGCATAAGTTTCATGATAACAAAAATTATGTTATCTTCTAGTTAGTTTTTTTAATAGCCCCACATAGGCATGAGGGAAAGGGATAGAGGGCTATGTGGCATTCTCAAAATGTTTGAGATACAAAGTATCATCAAGTTGATATCAATGTTGTTAAAAACAACAAAAAGAAAATAAAAACATATAATAGATAAAGATGCATAGAAAAAGAGAAAGGGGGAATGATCATTCTAGAAAATAGATGATTAGTAAGGATTTAATGTTTAAGAAAATCGAATAAATAGAATCACAATTTTCATCAACTTGTAGTCCTAATTTTAGGTTGTAATGTTCACAATGTTTATTTTGTGTAGGTTTATATCTAAAATTAATCATAACATGTTAGAAAACTTCACTAAGTATAATAGAGCTTTTTCTTCCAATCAAAGTCATGAAATAGTTTTGTGTGAAAAATAAAACTATGCATTGTATTTGTGATGAGCTTCACCAAATCTATACAAATTTGATTATTTGTTTTTAATTGTGTTTTGTTCCCTTTAAGTATCTATGATAAAAATGGGGATAATGTGAAATACATACTAAATGGTCTATAGGTGTGCAAATGTGCTAAAATAATAACCAAATATTATATACTAATGCTATCACCGTGTCCTAACCTATAACAAAAAAATGCATAGCATTATCAATTTAATAAAATAACTTTCATGATCAAGATGTTAAATACCTTACAGATATCAAATATGTGAACATGAAGAAATAGAGATAACCACATTTCCCTCAATATGCTCAACATTGATTGACTGTGCTTCAAAATTGTCATTGCATTACACAATGGTACTAAATCTTACTAGTAAATGCTCAATGGCAATGCAATTTACACTAATAACCCACAACTAATTATTTTCACGTTTTACAGAGCTAAGAGAAAATACCTTGTTAACAAAGTGTTGGGGCCTGGAAAATCACAGGCAACAACAGTTAGGGATTCTCCCCAGTCCACGTTCCGAACTAGCCTGTGACTGTTTGGTGTAAGGAATATGTCCGATTTGCGGTCCGGCTACCGTAGGTCAAGTAACAAAAATAAAAGGTTTTACCGGTTGCGGCCCAGTCCACCATATATATATTTTTATTTTTTGATTTTATGGATGATGTGCAAGTTCCTACTTAACATGCAGAGTAATAAAGAATGCAAGGAGTATTCATAATGTGATGCGCAGGTTCTTACCTCTCGTCTTAAACTCTCAAGCATCTAAATCACACACACAGCAAGAAAATAAATACTAACTAGGCTATCTCTAGAGAGCTAGATATTAATTCATGAGTAATGTAATACTGTTCACATGCTACGGAAAATCACAGATAGCTATTCCTAGAACCAAACATATAAACATGAATAAAAGTATACACGACAAGATAGCTCATCAACAGTTAAAACTTCCATTACTCATAGTGGAAAATATCATAGAATATACTAAAGAACATTCAGGGAAGAACATAGGTTCAGAAAGTTAGATGCTCTCACAGTTAATGAAACACAGTCGAAAACGAAATAGTTCCCCTTCAACATTGTTCATTTTATCACATTGAAACATTCCACATTGCACCTTCTCCAACAGGAAAAATTTGCAATTTCTTATTGTAAAACGAAGTAGTTCCTCTTACAAACACTTTCACAAATTTTTCTAGGGAAAAAAGCCCTTGTAAACTCTAACTTCCCTATATTTAAATCAAATCAGCCAACCCCTTGGGCTGCCCCAACCGTGTGACCTTTGGGCTCCTCCAAAACCGTCTAATATCACCATTTTGTCTCTTCCGTGAGTACTCATGATTCACTTTATGCGTTACGCTTTCAGATTTCAACTTATGAGTATTTAACACATCGAGATCCGCTCGGTAACTAACGGATCTTTCCAAGCCTGGGATTTTGTCATCATCAATTCTGCCTTGTCTTTCATTTGTCCTCCTTGAGATCCCGTTGATTTCAGTACGAACTCTGCCTAACACTGTCTAGCCATTTTTCTACCACTTCGTCTCCCAGCTATGCCTTCTCACAGTAGTAATTTGTAAAAATATCTTGATTCCGTCTGCAATTAAACGACATTTATCATTAATTGGGACTGCATTTTTTTTAATAAAATCAAACTACATCAACAAAATGACTAGTCATCAAAGAGGCCCTGTACTGCGCTCTTGTTATGAAAACCTTAACAAGCACCAAAACCACTGCCTCGCCCACACAGGGGTTTAAAACTCACAAAACAATGGGAAGAGAAAACTTATCGGTGGCTTAAAACACTAAAACCTTGGCCGCGGTAGTCTTACTCACAGCCGCGTCAGCGGGTCTCAAACAGGCAATGGACTCCGTGAGACTGTTAAGTTTATTGGAGTCGGAAGCGCTAGAACCTAACTCTGGGGGGAAGAGCTCCCAGTCGGCAAGCGGAAAGACATTAACGTCGAAAAATTAGTGCGTTACACAGCCGCAAGGGTGGAGGAGGAAATACTACAGACTCCGATCCAAAGGCAAAGCGACGGAAACCCGATAAAGTCTCGACGGACGGAGCAATTATATGGCGGATACCTAGTTCGCTTGGGAGCCGCAAGGGTGGAAGATAAACAAACTACATCCTCCAATAATATAAACAAGTCAAACGATATGACGCGGCAACGGAGGAGTCACGATTCTTCTGCAAAATAATCATTGTTCAATTTCCGCGACAGAGGCTTCCTAAGGAAACATGGCTCTGATACATTGTTTAAATGGCCTTCAGAACAATGGCTAGCATGAGAAATAAGTTCCCGAGAAGAAATCGTAGCTCGAAGGGAAACAAACCAAACTCTAAACTCCGCGACCCACAGCAGTTTCAAACATAGGCAATTTTTTGAAAAACAGGAAGAGAGTTAACCTCAAAATAGTCCAAAATTAAAGCAAAAACAAAAAGAGTTCATGGATCCAAACGATTCTAGGAAATGCTAAAATTAACAAGGGGGTCCAAAATTTGAAAATTTGGGGAAACAGTTGCAGCTGCAACAATTGGTGACTACCTGGTGAACCTAGATCTTTGGATGATTATTTCTTGAGTGACAGACTGTTTAACAACAAAAGAACCTGTTGAATTCTTCCAGATATCTGGATTTCTCAAATGGAAAATATATGTACTTTTAATCATTGATGATAGTCCAATTTAGGAGAGTGGAAACCAGGATTTTCAAGTCAAGATAACTCTTTTGAGTCCAAAAGATGAATTTCATTTGTTACCTCTGTCTTTAGGTAGCTGCCAGCTTAGACACCATAGGATTGTAGCATATGGTAAACACAAATATTCATTTGTTCCTCATTCCCATGCCATTTTGCACTTTTCGTGCTTTTGAACTTTGGTCCTTTTCATATGAGTCCTCCTGCATGCCTTTCTTTCTGAATTTTGATTCAGGCTCCTCTATCCCTAGTGTCCTTTTGTGTGAGAGATGTATTCACTTTTCATCTCACGGACGGAGAGGAACTTTTGGCGATTTAGTACTTATATGGTTCAGCATTTGTTTTGATATATAATGCTTTCATAGGAGCTTTCGACTCTTATCTGCCTTTTGGCATTCAATTCTTGGCATGGGATCATTTATATATAATATAATGTTTACCCTGCTTCCTTTCCATGGGCCCTTTGCTGTCATTCCCTAGGACATTTTAAATGTGATATGGATGGAGCCTCAAAATAGTATTCCAGACCCTTTGATTCTGGTTTATTTTACAAGGGTAAAGCAGGACTTCAATGTGTACATAGCCACTCGAGAAAACTGCTAAAATAGAAGAAATTCTTTTGGATAATAATACACAGTCTTATACCTAAGAACTTTAATCATTCCAAAATTCTAATGTTCTCCATGCGACCACGAGTTTGCATCCTTTATTGAAATCAATCAAAATTTTAGAATTAAACAAAACAGAACTACATAACTCAAAGTAAACAGGAAAGTCAAATTATTTATATACAAGATAGAAGAACACAAACAAAACTCAGGAAAAATAAGGTTTAAGAACTAAACCATTTACTGGTAAGTCTCTTCCCACCCCTGTAAATCTTGCAATTTATAAGTTGAGGGGCCAAGCTTTGCCGCAATCTGAAAGGGACCTACCCACAACTGCTGAAATTTCATGTGTTTTCCTTTCTCATCATGGGGGTGGTCCCACTTGAGAACCAAGTCTCCCACCTCAAAATATTTTGTTCCCTCCTTTTGTTTATCAAACCATCTCTTTACTATCTCTTGTTGTTGTTTAAAGCGCTCTCCGGTTTTAGATCGAGACTCTTCTGCCTTCAGGAGATTATATATCCTCATTTGCAAGACTTCATTATCTGATCCTCTAGATTCCTAAGCTATTATGGAAGAGGGTAGCATGATATTGGGGGGTATAATGGCCTCTTTACCATACACAAGGGTATACGGAGACACTCCTATCGAAGACTTGGGGGTGACTCTATTAGCCCAAAGGGCGTTTGGTAACGCTGAGTGCCAACTCCTCTGATTTTCCATCACCGTCTTTTTTAAAATCCTAATCAGATTCTTGTTTGTAGATTCAGCTAAACCATTTCCCTATGGATAATAATTAGCAGAGTAATGCAACTTGATTCCTTTCTCATGAGCAAAAGCAGTTAATCTTATTGAGGAAAAGTAAGTAGCATTATTAAAAACTAAAAAAATTGGAACTCCAAACCTGGTCATAATATGGTCTTGCAAGAAGTCTATGACCGCATCCTCATTTATTTTGCGCAACGGGATGGCTTCGACCCAGCGAATGAAGTAGTTGGTTGCTGTCAGAATATACTTATGTTGCAGGGAAGAATTCGGCTTTATCTCCCCAATGATATCTAACCCCCATTGCTCAAAAGGCTCTGTTATTATCACAGGCTTCAATGGTCCTACTGCTTTAGCTTGTCTTCCACTACACCTTTGACAAATGTTGCACTTTCTGACATGGGCGTGTGCATCTTTGAAAAGCGTGGGCCAATAGTATCCGGCTCTGACAATTTTGTGAGCTGTAGTATCTCCGGAAAAATGTCCCCCAGCAGGCCCATCTTGCAAATCTGTCATTACTTTCTTTGCATCTTCTTTCTCTAAGCATCTGAGGAGAACCCCGTCGTAATTTTTTCTGAATAATATTCCTTCAATAATTTGATATGAGGCTGATTTAAGACGTAGTGCTCTTCTTTGCTTAGAATTCCAATGTTTCGGCAATGATCCTGTCTGGAGGTAATGCACAAGGTCTCGATACCAAGATTCTGGGGCTGTGAAAAGATGACATATATCCGTCAAATGTAACTCAGCTTCGTCTTCCCAAGCATGTTCTTCATTGTTTCTATTTCCAGTCATCATCCTGCACAATCCTTGCCCTTTAACTATAGAAGCTGGCTTGAATTCAAGGTCATATTCTTGAAGAGATGTTACCCAATTGCCCCTTCTTTCTCCTAACTCCTTCTGTACGAAAAGAGACCTCATAGTTGGGTGTGGGACGATTACTTTGGTCCAGTTCTTTAGTATGTAGGGACTGAATTGTTTCACCACTTTGAACACTGCGTAAGATTGTTTATCTATAGCTGGGTAATTCAATTCGACCCCTTGTAGACCAGTGCTCATAAATGATATAGGGAACTCATCTCCCCCATATTCCTTCTGAGTAAGCACAGTTGCTAGCGAATCATCAAATGCGAAAGTGTACAGAATAAAATCTTGATCGAAATCCGGGCTCTTGAGGGAGGGTGCATGTGCAACAACGGTTTTAATATTGCCGAATACGTTCTTCTCAACATTAGTCCACTTGAATTGTACACTTTGCTTTACCATTTGCTGCAAAGGTTTAACAATTTGAGCAAAATCTGGCACAAACCTTCGCACAAAGTTTATTGTGCCCATAAATGATTGCATGCCCTTTTTGTTATGGGGAAAGGGAATATGTTCAATGGATTTGATCCTTTCTAGGTCTATGGATATCCCCTTAATTGAAACCACGTAACCCAACAACTTACCTTTCGTAACAGTGAACACGCACTTTTTGGGATTTAGTGAGATACCATATTTCCGACAGCATTCAAAAATCTGCTTTAGATGAAACGTGTGTCCTTCTCTCTTCTTTGAGAATATCATGATGTCATCGAGGTATACTACAGCACTGTGGCCAATCAAACCGCAGAAAGCTATGTCCATAGCCCCCTGGAACGTAGCCCCAGCGTTTATAAGTCCAAAGGGAATTCTTTTGTAAGCGAAAGTTCCCCACCTGGTCCTGAATGTCATTTTCAATCTGTCTTCTTCGGCTACCAACACTTGATTGTAACCTGAAAATTCGTCTAATAAAGAGAATAGTTCAGAACCTGAAACCATCTGCAGTAGTTGCTCCATGGGTGGAACAGGATAATTTTCTTTGTCTGAGGCACGATTTAAGTTTCTAAAATCCACACATAACCTGATTTCTCCAGATTTCTTCCTCACTGGTACCAGATTTGAAACCCATTCCGAGTGTCTCACCTTAAAAATGATTCTAGCATCCAATAATTTCTTAACTTCACTCTAGATTAGAGGTTCCAATTTTGGATGCATTTTCCTTAAAGGGTGCTAATAAGGTTTGACTCTAGATTTGATGGGGATAACACGCTGGATAATATTGGTGTCGTATGTCTTCAGATCTTCATATGTCCAGGAAAAAACAACTTTGTATTGTTTGAAAAGAACGATGAATTGATTTCTTTCAGCTGGTGAACAGCATTTTCCAAGATTCCATATTTAGGCTTCATCTCAGTCCCCAAATTAATCAATTCGATTGTAAAGATGAGCTATGAGTCTTCACATTTGCTGGTCTTCTAAATTTTTCATTTAAATCAAACATCCGTTCTAAAGTTCTGACTCCTTTAGTGATGAAATTATCGAATTTCAGCTCGGCCTGATGTTCTTCGTCATCAATAATCGCCCCTTTGAATGTCTCGTCATTCGTTAACCATTCTATGATCTGCTGATCATCATCGAACACTCGTAGGTTAGTAATCATATCCAGAACCGAGGGCTTGAAAAGCAATTCAACAGAGCACCGATTATTAGAGGGCACAAGCCTTGCAACTGATGTGGCCAGCAAATTAGCTGGTACATTCTTAAGTCTTGGGATCGATACAATATTAAATACATTAAAACATTTGAGTAAATCCCATACTTCATTTTGATAAGCTTTTAAGTGAGGAGAAATGCAATGTATTTGATTCCGAATTTGTTTTACAATTATTTCAGAATCTCTGAACACTTTCAAATTATTTTCCTTTAATTCAATTGCTTTCCTAAAACCTTGAATCAACGCTTCATATTCAGCTGTGTTATTTGTACATTCAAACTCTAACCTACATGAGAGAAAATGTTTGTTCTTCTTGGGGTCAATCAGGACACAGTCGGCTCCTGACCCTTCTAACATTTTAGATCCGTAAAAAAAAAGTGTCCATAAATCGCTAACTAATGCATGGGAATTTACATCTACTTCTACTGCTAAGTCTACTATTTTACAATTGATTTCATCAGCCTGTGAAAACCAAAGGAGATCAGGCTGAGCGTCTGATGTGTTGTTGGCTTCTTCTACTTGGTAATTTCCTGGTTCTAACTCAATAAAGTAATTTCCCAAAACAGAATCCACTGGTTCATTTTTTTCTTCGAACTGAGTAACATTGTATTTCATGTGGGGCTCCCTCCAAATTTTAATTTGATTTGGGCTTCCTTTATACGGCAGCCACAGATGTGACCAGTCCGAGGAAAAATATCCGTTTATATTTGCTGACCAGTCCCTGCTCAGAACAAGCCCATAAGCTTTTGGTATGTCAGCCACCACAATATCAATAACTTGACACACCTTATCATTTGAAGACAAGTGGACTAGAACATCCTACATCTCCCCAATTACCTTCACATTCATTCTATCCAACTGAACAACCCTCCAGTTGGATGGTTTAGGCTTCCAATTTATCCTTTTGCAGACCGACAGCGGCATGACGTTAACCGATGCCCCTGAGTCTACCAAGCAATTATGTACGTTGTGGTTAAAAATTTCAAAAGTGAGGAGAAAAGGTGGATTCTTGCTCTTAGGCTTACCTCCTATACTCGCTTCCCCAATTTCTTCTTCTTCCTTGGGTTGATTGTTGGTGGGTAGCCCCTCCTTTGATGCTTCAAGTGCTTTCAATAGCTTTTCTTTCTGCTGCGGCACCTTACACATTTCAAATAATGAGATATTCACCCTTACCTTCTTTATATCTTCCACAATGTCATAATCCATCTGAGGTTCAGTGGGATTTGATTTACCATTATTCATTTTTTCTTCATTGGGCTTGGCAAACACATTATTCTGTCTAGGATCTTGACTGGTGATGGTGAATTCTAGAATTTTATTAGCTGGGGAATTATTTTGAAATTTCTTAACATTCCTTTGAAGCCTTTTAATCTTTGGGAGCATGAGACTATTTTATTTGGCCAACCCTTGGCTTCTTGTTGTTACATTTGTTTCCAAGATGTCCTTGTGTCTCAAAACCTTTTCCTCCTCGGCGTCAAACAACGAAACACGGTCCCATAAAACCATGGTCTCATCCTCTTGTTCTTTCGTTGATGTATTGTTGTCTTTCCTTTCTTCATCTTTATCTTCTATCAATTTAGAATCCAACAGCTGATTCATAACCAATGTCATTGAGTTTATCCATTGAGGACAATTATTTTCAAAGTGGGGTTGTTGGTGGAAAGTGCAAAAATTGTCCATTCCTACCTCTGTTAAATTCATAAATGCAAAATTATGCGGAGGGGGTTGGGTTTGATTGTTATCTTCCCTTTTCTTGTAATAAGGCTTGTAGAACTTTTGGGCTTCCTTTTCCTTTTCCAAGTCTATGATTCTATTAGAAAGCTTCTGCATCATTTTTGCCATTCCTTCAAAATATGGTGACTGCTCTTCCTTAGGCTTGGTAAAAAACAAAGCTTTCCTCCCCACATTTTTTTCTCTTGACCGTTCGGGGTAATCTTCAATACTCTCCCTTTCAGCCTCTACTCTCTCCGCCTCCTCATAGGTCTCCGCCAGAGTAGGCTTGGCCTTCATTTTGGAAAACATGGCCAACTCGGGTCCTAGAGCTGAGTTATAATATTCAATCAGGACTTTATCCGAAGGTTTGTCAGCTTTAGAAAAATTCTTAAGATATGCTGCAAATATTTGGGTGAAACTGTGCACCTTCTCCTTTCTTTCTTTCTTTAAGGCGCATAGTCCTTTCATGAGAGATGTTGAAAATCCTCTCGAAGGTATCCCAATCAGGGATAAAATTTGCAGGCAAACCAAAGTACCACGATGCTACTGCTCCTTCAAGGGTGTGTGGGAAAAGTCTACAAACTACATCCTCATATTCCCCAGCCCTTAATCCTTTTATTGCCAAATAGAAACTTTGCAATTGGTTGTCTACTAGCATCTTCTCATTTGGGTCGAATTTGGGCGGCATCTTTTCAAAATATTGAGGTAAATCATGCAAAGGAGGTGTTAGGTTTAAATTTGATATGGCTTTCTAGGCAGGTGGTGGATTCAGTGGGTTGGGTGGTTGATTTGCGTTTATGCCTACCATGATTCTGGGTGGAGAATGAGGGGTGAGCGAATAGGAGTATGAACATGAGAACTATGAGGAGTATCTGGGCCTACTTGATTCAAAGGCTGTACAACTTCCTGTAAGGCTGTCTCTACAAGTTCTTCCAAATCCCCAACTAGCACTAAGTCTTCCAATATAGGACGATCTTTCCTTTTATATTCTCTTCTGGGTAATTCAGGAATAATCGAAAATCCTCTAATCTTCTTCACATATGCCCTAGTGTGTCTTCTCATATCATTAACAACTTTGTTGTCGATAGAATACAAATGTTCTCTACCCCCTTCTTTAGGAATTGGATTGGAAAACAAACTACTTCCTGAACTGTTATTGGTGGAATGATCTTGGGAAAATGGGTTTCCTCGGCCAACCATGCACTGGCGACCCTCCCCAGTCCACGCTCCCAACTAGCCCATGACTGTTTGGTGTAGGGAATCTATCTGGTTTACAGTCCGGCTACTGTAGGTCAAGTAACAAAAATAAAAGGTTTTACCGGTTGCGGCCCGGTCCACCGTATATATATTTGTATTTTTTGACTTTATGGATGATATGCAAGTGCCTACTTAACATGCAGAGTAATAAAGAATGCAAGGAGTATTCACAATGTGATGTGCAGGTTCTTACCTCTCGTCTTAAACTCTCAAGCATCTAAATCACACACACATCAAGAAAATAAATACTAACTAGGATATCTCTAGAGAGCTAGATATTAATTCATGAGTAATGTAATACTGTTCACATGTTACGGCAAATCACAGATAGTTGTTCCTAGAACCAAACATATAAACATGAATAAAAGTATACACGACGAGATAGCTCATCAACAGTTAAAACTTCCATTACTCGTAGTGGAAAATATCATAGAATATACTAGAGAACATTCAAGAAAGAACATAGGTTCAGAAAGTTAGAACGCTCTCACAGTTAATGAAACACAGTCAAAAAAAAAATAGTTCCCCTTCAACATTGTTCATTTTATCACATTGAAACATTCCACATAGCACCTTCTCCAACAGGAAAAATTTGCAATTTCTTATTGTAAAACGAAGTAGTTCCTCTTACAAACAATAGTTCGCAAATTTTTCTAGGGAAAAAAGCCCCTGTAAACTCTAACTTCCCTATATTTAAATCAAATCAGCCAACCCCTTGGGCTGCCCCAACCGTGTGACCTTTGGGCTCCTCCTAAACCATCTAATATCACCATTTTGTCTCTTCTGTGAGTACTCATGATTCACTTTATGCGTTATGCTTTCAGATTTCAACTTATGAGTATTTAACACAATGAGATCTACTCAGTAACTAATGGATCTTTCCAAGCCTGGGCTTTTGTCATCATCGATTATGCCTTGTCTTTCATTTGTCGTTCTTGAGATCCCGTTGATTTTAGTACGAACTCTGCCTAACACTGTCCAGCCATTTTTCTGCCGCTTCGTCTCCCAGCTATGCCTTCTCACAGTAGTAATTTGTAAAAATCTCTTGTATTCATCTACAATTAAATGACATTTATCATTAATTGGGACTGCATTTTTTTTAATAAAATCAAACTAGATCAACAAAATGACTAGTCATCAAAGAGGCCCTGTACTGCGCTCTTGTTATGAAAACCTTAACAAGCACCAGAACCACTGCCTCGCCCACACAGGGGTTTAAAACTCACAAAATGACAGGAAGAGAAAACTTATCGGCGGCTTAAAACACTAAAACCTTGGCCGTGGTAGTCTTACTCACAGCCGCGTCAGCGGGTCTCAAACATGAAACGGACTCCGCGAGACCATTAAGTTTATTGGTCAGAAGTGCTAGAACCTAACTCTTGATGAAAGAGCTCCCAGTTGACGAGCGAAAAGACATTAACGTTGGACAATTAGTGCGTTACACAGCCACAAGGGTGGAGGAGGAAAGACTACAGACTCCGATCCAAAGGCAAAGCGACGGAAACCCAATAAAGTCTCGGTAGGCGGAGCAGTTATATGGCGGATACCTAGTTTGCTTGGGAGCCACAAGGGCGGAAGATAAACAGACTACATTCTCCGATAATATAAACAAGTCAAACGATACGACGCGGCAACGGAGGAGTCACGATTCTTCTGCAGAATAATCATCATTCAATTTTCGTGACGGAGGCTTCCTAAGGAAACATGGCTCCGATACGTTGTTTAAATGGCCTTCGGAACAGTGGCTAGCATGACAAATAAGTTCCCAAGAAGAAATCACAGCTCGAAGGGCAACAAACCAAACTCTAAACTCTGTGACCCATAGCAGTTCCAAACATAAGCAATTTTTCGAAAATCAGGAAGAGAGTTAACCTCAAAATAGTCCAAAATTAAAGCAAAAACAAAAAGAGTTCATGGATCCAAACGATTCTAGGCAATGCTAAAATTAACAAGGGGGTCCAAAATTTGAAAATTTGGGGAAATAGTTGCAGTTGCAACACAAAGGAAATGACATTATGATTCCAAAAAACATTAAGTGAAAAAACTAAATGGGTTGTTAAACTCTCATATTGACAAGGATAAATAATGGTTATAACACATGAATTCAAGTGGGGATTCATAAAGACATGGTGTCCAAGCTCCTTTGTGAAGATCTCATAAGTGACACTTAAAATGGTGCATATGTCCTTACAATGGAAGGAGTATCTAGGCATGAGATATGTGATGGATTTAATGTTGCGGAAGGGTACAATGTATTAGGAAACAAATGAGAGAAAACAAGAATAAACACGATCTTAAACTTTAGATGCCAAAGGAAAGTATTGAGTGTTGAACCCTAAATCTTCCTCATGATTAACATTTTCCCTCATAGAATACTAAAGGTATAATTCTCATTGAGCAACAAAGCATTAAGAATGAGGACATTGATGGGTTATTGAAATTATGAGGTCCTTCTTTTGAAATTTTATAATATTTGCCAGCCTTCATAAATGACAAGTAATTTCAAGGTGTTTTTTTAAAGGTGTTTTTTTATTATACTTTCTAGGAATGGTTTGAACCCCTTAGAAGGGCTGAGAAGGGTTCAATTTTGGCCACCCATATATTTCATAGTAATTTAAGGAATACATTTAAATTTTACTATGAATTATATTACTCATAATAATAATATAACAAGTGTGGGTGGAAAGAGTTGGGGGTGGTTCTTGATGGCCACAATGGACAAATGAAAGCAATTTATTATTTGGGACTTGGAATAACAAGGAATAATCAAGTTGTGCCATACGCCCGTATTTATGACTACATTCTTCTTTAGTCGCTTAATTTTAAAAACAAGTTCTAATTATCGGTGATTCCTTTCTTATCTTTAGAAAATTAAGAGCAAGTAAGCTCAATGAAGGAACTTTTCCATCTAGAAACTTTCTAAGATTATTTGAATATCTTAATAGTATCTATGACCTAAGTATATTTCATGTGCAATGATCCAACAATGGGTGATTCCTTTCTCATCTTTAGAAAATTAAGAGCAAGTAAGCTCAATGAAGGAACTTTGTCATCTAGAACCTTTCTAAGATTATTTGAATATCTTAATTTAGTCCCGAATATCTTAATTTAATATGGATGACCTAAATATCTTTCATGTGCAATGATCCATTATTGTTGGTAGATCATATGGAAAATGAGACAGTGTATCTTGAAAGGGGGTCTTGGTTAAAAACAAGAACCCTTGGAGAGGTTCCAACTCCCTTAATATTGTTATATCCACCCTTAAAAAATTATTTAGAATGATTTCAAATAAGCAAAGCCTAGGTGAAATACTTTACATTTGGCATAATGGGAAGGTTTATAATCATGCAAGTCTCGTCATCTATTTCAAGAGTGAGGGAGCATTAACATTCCCTTTTCCACCCACTCCTTCATAGAAATGGCTATGACTCGAGGTATGATAGTTCTTATGGAGCATTCACTTAGCACATGTGATGCAAGTGGGATTAATTCATCATTTGGAGAGATATTTTGGTCATTGGTTTTTAGTTTCAGTTTGGCTCGCCCCTCAACGAATCTTCTTGATCTTGTAACCTCTTATAACAAATTGGAGAGTGAACGGTAGTTGAAAGAGAGTGTTATGCAATTTTTATGTAGTTTTATTTTTTTCATTCATTACTTTTCATGTAGTGATATTTGGCATAAGGGAAAATCTTAAGAATCAATAATTTTCTTAAAGTATAGAAAGCTTGGTGAATCTTATTAAATCTTAAATTTGCAACGTTTGGCAATTGTTTTTTAAAAAATACTGAAATTTCTAACGTGTTTCACATTATATAGGTTTCAGACAATTTTGACGATTTTTACAGTTAAAAAAAATTGTCCCATGGAATTTGGGATAATTAATTTAGAAAAAAATGGAAATTGACAAATCTTTTTTTAGAAAAACCATTGAAAAAGAGACCATGAGCTAAATTCTGCATGTTTGGCACGTCGGGGCGCTCTAGCTCTATTTGATGTTCCTATGGCTAGGGGTTTCTATAGCGAGGGTTTTTTTTGTTTTCTTTAAATGCATTAAAGCCTCAGTTCCCAATTCTAGGTTCTTGTTTCGAGCACTAACATCTTGGGGTTTCTAGGATTAGGTTGTTGTATTTTATGTGGAATGGGGTTGCAATAGTTGAGGTTCTCTTTCCTTTCCATTCTTTCTTTTAAGACTTTGTTGTTTATCGTGTTGGGGAGTTTCAATTTTTATGTCTTAGTGTTTCACAAGATTGAAGGAAGAACTTGGTAGTTTCATCTCAGTGCTTCAAGATGGCTTTAGTTGAGGATCAAGTGGAGATAGAAATGCATAAGTTTAGAAGATTCTTAAGAGAATGAATGGAAAATTAGAAGGACTGAGACACGCCATAGAGTGACTTAGTATTCAAAATAAAAGATAAAAGGTTAAACAAAAAACAATGGAAGAAAAGTTGAATGAACAGGACTTGAAATGTGACTCAACTCATTCATGATTCTAAAATACATTTTAATATAATTCTTGGGCTAACACATGGTTCTCAATCCATGAAGAGTCATCCTATTATTTCCATTGATTCAGTCAAAGAAAGAGAAGTTGATGAAAAAAAAACCCAACAAATTGATGTAGCATATGTAGCTCTAGTGTGTGTGCAAGAAGTTGAGGGACCTTTTAGATGCAATGGTGGAGTGAAGTCAATCACTCTTAATCCAAAAAAAAGAAATCATCCCAAGCAATCCCGAACCTGCCAAGCCTAGTCCCAAGGCTGCCAATAGGCATGTGAACTAGGATAGTAAAACAAATCGCGCCTCCGTTTTAGTGAACAAAATCGCGTACGCGATTTCGTTCATTAAGGCGGAGGCATGATTTGGAAAGCCTTATTTTTTTTTAAATAGGCCGAGGCCGTCTTTTTCTCCTCACCATGCGGTTATTGGACCAAGGAGGAGCAAATCTCGACTAGGCGAATGTGTTTTTGGGTGTGCCAAACCCTCCATCTCCACCTTTGGATAAACCTCCTCTTCGTGAGGTATTTTCCTCATTTCTTTTCATGTTTTTTTCTCTTTCTTCATCAATTGATTTGCCCTAGATTGAAAAATTAAACCATATTAAATTAAATTATGGCCAATTGAAACAAAAACCCAATGGAATTTGCCAATGGAAACAAGAACCCCAATGTAATTGGCCAATTGAAACCAATTCCCCAATTTAATGATAAAAATTAAATAATTTTGATTATTTACCAAAATTCATACCCAAAATTCCCATGCCCAATGGAAATGAAAACCCCAATTAACTCAAAAAACAAATGAATTTCACTATTCCCATATGCATATTCACAAGGATCCTTGTGAATCCATACCAAAATCCACAAATATGCAAAGTTTGTCAAGCACATTGCAAGTTTGCATAAGTAATTTACATGCCCAATGTAAACCAAAACCCCAATTAACTCATTAAAAACAAACGAACTTCACTATTGTGAATCCAAACCAAAATTAACAAATACGCAAAGTTTGTCAATTATGTTGCAAGCTTCCATATACAACTAAAAAAAAATCAAGTAGAATTCATATATTCCCCTAAAATACATAAACAAACATGGTAAATCCCTTGCCTCTATCCGAAATATTGAAGTTGCTCTTCCAAGAACATCAATAAACACCTTATAATTTTGATGAAACTTCTCGAAGTTGCTCTTCCAAGAACATCAATTAACACTTTATAGTTTTGATGAAACTTCCCAATCCAAGTGTCAAAATAAGGTATAGAAGCTTCCCATGCTTTTAACAAATATTTAATCTTGAACGAAGGGTACTTTTTGGTTAAGGTCAAGACAACAAAGTTCAACAATAGACTCTATTAATGTAAAGATACATAGGTAGGTTGATGTATTTGATTAAACATGCCAATCCCATACTAGATCATACATGATATTTAATCCAGTGGAACCCTTGCAACCATAAAATCCATAAAGTTATGCTAGATAGCCTTTGGAGTCCAAAAAACATCACACTACAACAAATAATTACATATCTAACAAAATCATTGCCTATACTGGGATTTTATTCATCAACAACACATTATGCCGCCTATTCTAGGGTCTAGTTGTTGCCTCTACACGTAATCTGGGAGCTGGTCCTACAAAGGCAATAATCAACACCTCACAATTTCGATGAAACTTCATAATCCAAGCCTTAAAATAAGCTAGAGGAGCTTCGCAATCAACATATGCACTCAAGACACTTTATGTACACATGCATGTACTTAAAAATTGGAATTAATACTTGAATTTAGGACATAAATATGAAATGAAAAAATGTTAAATGTTTATTCTTTACTATAAAATTCAAGATCAATTTTTAAATTTACATGATAGATTTAGTTTATATGTCATTAGTTATACAGTTTTCAGTTCTTAGATATGTCATTATATCATGTGTTTATATTTCTAATGATATTTTATTTGTATTTATGATTGCAGTGGCTACTATGGATCATAACAATGTGGAGATACTGAGGTTTATTGTCCATTTGAGAGAGATTGGTTCGGCTTGGAAGGGTGGAGATGAGCTCCGCCGCTCCTTGTCAGATTCATTGTTGTCTATTGTTGATACGATCGCAAGATCGAATGATGCTTTGTATAGCATCACATCTTACAGGGAGAGGAAAATACAACAATATGCTGATGGGTTAAGTTACAACGAGGTAAAAAATCTAAAAATAGCAAAACAAGCCATCTATTCATTGTTTAGACTGCCTGGGATGGATGACATTCTGAAGATCAGTAGGCCACATATTTCTATTGAGTGGTGCACTTTTCCACCCATCAAAGACAATTGGATGGATAGGTGGTACATGGTTTTTGGCATTCCCCCTCACAACAATAGGGAAGTACCGATGTACTTCCTCCGAAAATTGTATGCAGAGTTTGTGATGGGGAAAATTGTCAACTATTTTGACATGTTGAGATTCCAGGGAGTTAGTAGGGTGATACCCCAACACCGACCCCATGCTAGGCATAGAGATGCCAATCCACAGATACTTGCACCCCATTCCCAGCTACCGAGGGCAAACATCCCTCCTGCACATGACATGGTTTCCTAGACACAGGATGCATTTTTTACTCTAGCTGAGATGGTCTCTCGACACACGACCACTATTGACTAGAGAGCGCCCTCTTCCTCTACTGGTGTACAACCACCAGCTTCTAGTGGTGGAGGGACATCTATTGGTGGGGATAGACCGACATCCCATGTGCCTCAGAGTGAGCCAAACATCTGCACATCGTGTGGGGGACCCTGTTATGGTCCTGGACCAAGACATGGTACCACTATGATGACTGGTGGTCAGGTAAGGACATTGTTTTAAAAATCTGTTATTGTTCAATTTTTAATTGTTCCATACTATATGTAACATATTAAAATATTCATAATATATATGCAATATTTACTCTTGCAGGAGATTGATGCCTCTCATGGGGGTGGTATTGCACCCGGTGTGGTTGTACCCGAGGCCCAAAGAACCACCATTGAGGTAATATTTAAACACTTGTCATTTTGTTATTACATATAATTTTGTTAATGCATGTGTTAGTCTTGATTAATTTATTAAATTGTCTAATATTTACAATTTTTGAATTTGCAGGAACCCCACTTAGAATGTGATGCTGGAGACATTGATATCAACGACATAGTCCAAGGTGGAATTTACGATTACTTGAAGAATGTAAGTACATGGGTTATGATTGAATCTTGTTCGAATTATTTAAATTTCTTACTGTACACTGCTTTATAGATCTCTAATGTAAATATAATTTTTAAACTTGCAGATGCTATTAGCATCTAAAGAGGGGCAAGAAATTGACGGAAGCGGTCACTCCCATGGTGGAGATATGTCCCAGGAAGGGGTAAGTATATTACAACATGTTATTTTTTCAGTACATATTATTCCATCTATTCAAATCCATGTATAATTATGGTAACACTTTATGAATGCAGACGTCATCGCAGATCCCTGCACCGCCTCTTTGGTTTGGATCTCCCCGTAGTCCAAACATAGATAAGGGGGTTGTTTACGCCAGATGAGGTCCCTCTTCCTTGAACAGAGCGGGTGTGCATGAGGATCAACCTACTCATCCCACGGTAATGTACACACTTGCAATGGCAGTTGTTGGTTAGCTATGAATTCACTTCACAAGTGGTTTTTCTTAATGTTATTTTCCCATGTTTACAACATCAGGATGTAGAGTCATCCATGCCCTTCCTTAGTGGGATTGTTGATGCCACTGTCAATGCCACATCTACAATAGGGATAAGTCACACTGAGGTATATCTACTTGAATATTTGTAATTGTACATTTCATTTTTATTGTTTATGGACATGCACAATGTCTAACTATTTAATCATTTGGTGAATGTAGCCACACCCTGGTCCATTAGTGCATGCAACTGAGGTTGATGTTCAACCTACGGCACCTCTTACTACTGAAGAGTCCCAGCGTAATCCTCTAGAAATGGTTTTTTCGGTGAGATGTTTATTTTTTACATAATTGAATAGTACTTTCTCATTCATGTACATGTTGATAACTCTTGAGATAATTGACATATTTTTTTTTATTCGCAAAGAAGCATGGCAGAGAGGCTCTCTACAAGGCGGAGGACAGCAGAGGAACCTATACCCTCGACACCAGAGGCACCTATACCCCCAATGGATGCAGTGAGTCTTTGTTTTATTTACAATTGAGTCATATTTTAAATTTTCAAAATTTGTTATTGATGGACAGTACTAGTTTAGTTACCCGATCAAGAAATATTGTCATTGATTTCCAGTCACAAGAGATGTAGAGTGGTCGTAGATAGAGCCAAAAAGCATCAGGGTCCAGGAAAAACAACAAAAAGTTATATTTTTGATGTGTTAGTCCAGGACAAATATGTATTTTTATGTACAATCCAGAGTTAGAGTATAGGGGACCGCATGTACTTTTGTTTGCACATGTACATCAAATATGTTTTTGATACATGTACAGACAGGCCATAGATAGGCCTTCTATTTTTGTATTATAACTTTCATGATATAAAAAATATTTCATATCAAGGCTCTTAAGATATTCATGGTTCAGTCTTTTAAATGTGATTATACATGTGTGGTGAAGAATGTTTCTATGTGTAATGTTCCCAATTTTTTTATAGATTTTACGATTGCATGGAGATATCAGTTATAAATTTGAGAACAATGCACAATTACAATATTACGTAATGACAAAAATGTACATTTTAATTGTTTTTTACCACAATCCAATTGCATATACAATGTTATATTAACAATGTCAAATTGTATTAAAAAAGATAGAGCATAGCTCTAATACACATTTAAGCACCCATCACAGCTAAAAAAATGATCCAACTTGGTGGAATACAAAAGCACCTTACCCACATAACAACCTAACAAACATTTAAAGGATGCACGAAGTTGACACACTTAAGTGATGCACCAGTGTAG
>LPNX010949212.1:0-68631 GCA_001517045.1 Pseudotsuga menziesii | reverse complement strand
TTTCATCTAACGAATACATGGGATACACATCAAACCTAAAAGTATCCGAGTATTATAAGGTTGATTCAAAATAATGGTTATGACTATATCCTGCACATTTTGTAAATGTACATGGCATTTGATGAATGGCCTCGAGTAACAACTTTGAAAGAGATTAAAGTTATGTGTGATTTTATTATAGTTTAAATTGATTAGAGAACTACTATTCTGAATCTTGTTTTATAAATTCATGTTTATGAAGTATTATTTGAAGCATTCGTAGCGTGAAGATATATATATTTTGTAATAATGGCGTAATAGAGTGGCCACTTGTTTCTAAACATAAACATGTTCCATTACATGGTTACTGACGTAATGGCATTATCTCCTCCTACATTTCATCATACAAATACTCACATCTATTGTATGAGGGGAAGATCTACAATCGCCTTCAAGCTGACCTTTATGTGCAAAAATTTCACATTCACTTACTGAGAAAAACCCTAGTTTCCAAAATTGACAAAAAAAATGATCCCTTGTCCATGTACTCAGAGTAGAGGGCCACTCTAGCACTATCGCGATGTACTGAATCCAACGAATCCAGCGGTTCATCGATCCGAGCAACGGTCATCAATCTATGGAACGTTGAATCCCACCTCCTACAGGCTTTTAGGGACACCCGTTGAATCCCTAACCGAGGCATAGAGTGGAAACCGTGCATCAAAAAGGGATTTCAGTGGGTTGTGCAAGCGTGTTTAGTTAGGTTCCATGTGGGAATGCTAGCCACACGTTCACAATCAAGGAATTTGCAAAGCCGACCTATATGTGCAGAAATTGGGCATTCACTTACTGAGCCAAACCCTAGTTTCCAAAATTGACCAAACAAATGGTCCCTTGTCCATGGAACTAGATTAGAGGGCCACCCTAGCACTATCTCGATGTCCAGAATCCAATGGAGCTGACGGTTTTTCGATCCGAGCAACGGTTATGATTTTATGGCACATAAAATCCCAGCTCCTGCAGACTTTCAAGGACACCTGTTGAATCCCTACCCAGGGCATAGAATGGAAACCGTGCATCAAAAAGGGCTTCAGGTGGTTCATGCAAGCTTCTTTAGGCATGTATTATGTGGGAACACTAGCCACACCTTCACAGTCGAGAAATATGCGAATTTGATCCCTATGTGCAGAAATTGGACATTCACTTACTAAGCAAAACTCTAGTTTCCAAAATTGACCAAAAAAATGGTCCCTTGTCCATGGAACCATATTAGAGGGCCACCCTAGCACTATATCGATGTCCTAAATCCAACGGAGCCGATGGTTTTTCGATCCGATCAATTATCATGATTCTATGTCATGTTGAAATCCACCTCCTACAGGCTTTCAGGGACAGCTATTGAATCCCTACCTGGAGCATAGAATGGAAACCATGCATAAAAAAGGGATTCTGGTGGGTCGTGCAAGTGTGTTTAGACATGTTTTATGTGGGAATGCTAGCCACACCCTCACGGTCGAGGAATATGATAATTTGACCTATCTGTAGAAATTGGACATTCACTTATTGAGCAAAACCCTAGTTTCCAAAATTGACCAAAATAATGGTCTCTTCTCCATGGAACCAGATTATAGGGCCACCCTAGCACTATCCCGATGTTCAGAATCCAATGGAGCCGACGGTTTGTCAATCCGAGCAATGGTCATGATTTTGTGGCACGTTGAATTCCACCTCCTACAGGATTTCAGGGACACCTGTTGAATCCCTACCCGGGGCATAGAATGGAAATCGTGCCTAAAAAAGGGCTTCCGGTGGGTCATGCAAGTGTTTTTAGGCATGTGTTATGTGGGAACACTAGCCACACTTTCACGGTTGATAAATATGTGAATTTGACCCCCATGTGCAAAAATTTCACATTCACTTACTAAGCAAAACCATAGTTTCCAAAATTGACCAAAATAGTGGTATCTTCTCCATGGAACCATATTATAGGGCCGCCCTCGCACTATCCCGATGTCCTGAATCTAACATAGCCAACGGTTCATCAATCCAAGCAACGGTCATGATTGTGTGGCACGTTGAATCCCACCTCTTACAGGCTTTCAGGGACACCTCTTGAATCCCTACCCGGGGCATAGAATGGAAACCGTGCATAAAAAAGGGCTTTCGGTGGGTCGTGCAAGCGTGTTTAGGCATGTGTTATGTGGGAATGCTAGACACACCTTCACGGTCAAGCAATATGCGAATTTGACCCCCATGTGCAAAACCCTAGTTTCCAAAATTGACCAAAATAATGGTCTCTTCGCCATGGAACCAAATTAGAGGGCCACCCTAGCACTATCCTGATGTCCTAAATCCAACGGAGCTGACGGTTCGTCGATCCAAGCAACAATCGTGATTTCGTGGCACATTGAATTCCACCTCCTGCAGGCTTTCAGGGACACCTATTGAATCCCTACCCAGGGCATAGAATGGAAACTATGCATGAAAAAACTGTTATATTTAAAGGTTTCAATGATCTCACTACATGCACACTAAAGTCAACTTCATGAATCAACATGATTTGAAGCATAATTCCACCAGATTTGAAAAAGTTGAGTTGGACATTAGATTGATTCTAAATTGAGTTGTGACAGTAAGATAAGATTAGGGTTAGGATTAGGGTTTCCTTGGTAGGGTTATGGTTATGGGCCATGCATGTTAAACAATAAACCGTAGTTAGGGATAGTGTTTTCCAAGTTTGGCCTTCATTGGCACGAAATGCATTGTCCAGCTTTGGCCCAAATCTCTTATTATCTTTTATTATCTTTTAAGTAGAAATTAAACTTCTCAATTAAAGAAAATGATCAAGTGGAAGTGATATGTGATCCCATCCATCAACCCAATCCAATGATTCACACACATCCCAGTCACCATCACAACAAGGCGAGCAAAAATAAGCGAGTTTTCTGGTCCAAATTTCAAATACTGGGTTATCAGAGCTTCGAACCGAATGAAAGCCACGAGTCCCAGGAACAGTATTGCATTCCCATGCATGTGAATAATCTATGTCTACCACCTCCCAAAAAAATCTCTCCACATGTCTCTTTCTTGTGGATTCTACTCACATAGCTGATTCCTCTCCCATTACTGATGTGCACCACCTGACTATAGATTGAGCATTTCGAATAGTAGATATTGTAGATAATTTCAATTCCTCTCTTCGTAGGGCTATTTTGACACATGCTCCGGCTCCATCATGCTCTCCTTTACCATGCCTAGTCTCAAAATAGTTCCACATATGTGGAACTTCATAGTTTTTATGCAATGAACACAACCATTGAAATATGCGTGCATTTTTGAACTGACCAACACATCCATCAGACCAAATCCAGTGTCGGTCCATCTGTATGTTCCTGCCCTTCAAATAATCATAGAACATGATGAAGCAATGACATACATAGTGGAAGTCATGGCACCTATCATCACTTATGTAGAAGTGATATTCCTTTAGAATTTCTCTTTGCTCTTCACTGCTATTTGGGCCATGCCTATATGTGATATGCACCATCAAGGAAACCTGCTCAGAGTGATAATACTGACTTTGGATCTCATTTTGAGGTTGCAAAGTGTAGTTCTCGGCAAAATCAACAACTAAAAGTATAGTACCACGAGGAAATGTATCTCAGCATATTCTAAACTTCTCATCCTGCCATCGTGCCAAGTGGACATGCTAAACATATTGACGTGTCTTTTCAATAAATTCCTTGACGAAGACACTAACTTGTACCTGTTGACACAAAATGATCTCAATATCAGGGTTTTTTGTAAGTAAGGAATGAAATGCAACTGTTCAAACATAAATTTATAGATAAATGCATGTACCAGAGATGTCACCAATTGTATTTTTTTGCTTTCTTTCCTTGGGACTATTTCATAGCTGATATATTTGAAACTTTTCATGTCTGTAACCATATTTCCAAATTCATTGTCTCCATACATTGGCTCAATAATGCCATTCCAGCACAGTTGGAGCAAGTTCCATCCAAACAGGATTTTGCATAGTAAGTTTTCCCCTCAGGCCTATTGCACATGATACTATGAATGAATTCTCTTGATGAGGTCGGAGGTATTGTCAAGGAGCAATCCTGCACATGGTTAGTATGCAACACACGACGAATGTACAAAAATGTTTCATAGTAATATTCATATTCTACATGGTATCTACAACAACAAGTGTTACAAAGAGTATTTATTCTAACATACCAGGGCTTACATTTTTCAAAATATCTTTACCCCAAATTCAATTGTCTATGTTCATTCCTAAATTTCTCGTATAGTTCTGTCTGTGTTATATCAAGAAGATGCTTAATATGTGGTTCACGGTCCTTTGAACCCCTTCTCAGTTTTAGTACATCCTTCTGGTTTGAAGAAGGCCTTGTGTGATCATGCCAAAAACTCTGCACTAGTCCCTTTACTACATCAACTAGCTTCATGTCACGACGTGGAAATGTACCAATAAAGGCCCAAAAATCTGTCTAGACGGTTGTGTCAAGATGTTCTCTTCTAATAGAATACCTACGGAGGGTTTTTACATTCAAATTAACTAGTTTAGATGTAGGCTTGAGAAAACGAAGGACCCTGGTGTTATTATTTACAATTGCTTGTGACAACACACAACAAGCCGCATTGCGGTCCTTTGACCATGTGTTCTTACCAATTTTACCAAAGGAATCTACTAAGCTTTTAACTATATGAGAACTTGCTCCAGAAGTCTTTATCATCTTTATCCCTAACAATTTCCTAACAATATTCATGCCCCTAGATTTTAACAATGATACAAATAATCTACATTTATCTCCATCACATTTAGAAACAAAATATTTATTTAGTATCTATTGAGTTTGATAAGCAATACTACATTTAGATAGCGTACCTTCGATGGAATTAAGGAGTCCTTCATCAACTTGTATACGCTTTGGAGTTCTTCGATGTGTGCTTTCTAATGGAGGTAAGGGGGGTGGATTTCTATCATCTAGTGCATCAACAATACGCTCCGGCGTTTCAGTAGCAACATGTTGTTCATTCTCTTCCTAGTAGTTGGATGGTGGAAGTCCAACATCCTCATCGATGGTCTGGATAATATTTTCTTCTTCAACAATAGGCTCCATGTCCAACGCCTCTTCAATAGTAGGCTCCATGTACAATGCCTCTTCATGAGCTTCATCTTGAGATGGTAACTTATCACTTTGACTTGATGTGGGATTTGAAACATCCCCTAATGAGAACCTACTTTTTGGTTCCTGAATACTTCCATGGAGTGCTTGTTCAACAACTATTGTGGAAATTGAAGGTCCCTCTAGTGAATGCTTCCTTTTTTCTTGTGCTGGATTAATAGGATGAACCACCGTATCCTCTATAATTGGATTTGGATTAGTTTCCAAAGAAAGCCTCTGATTCATCATGTCTATTCTTTTGTTTTCTTTCTCTTCTTTGATGACTTCTTGAGGTCTCTTCTTCCTTGTTGATTTTCTTCCTTGGTTACGTACATTCCCCATCACCACAATGATCAATGTCAATATAGTTTGTTTTTGTTGCTCCTCAATTACAAGCTTTCAAACCTTTAACTTGCTTTATAACTATTGATCCTTCAAGGTGCTTCAATCTTCCTTCTCAATTGTTCATATTTCCCATCAAAACAATAATGAATGAGAAAATTTACCTTTGGTTCTCTTGAATAATAAGCAAATAAAAGTTAAATCATAAATTATTCCTCAAGTTGATTCTCTTGTACAATTATGTATATCCACCATCACCATGAAATGACATTGAAGCTTGATATCTTATCCTGTGTGCTCCTCAACCATGAAAGATATCCTCAATGTCGCACCTGCATAACAAAAAGAATGATGGAGAATGTGTAAATTGTGAGTATTTCCACAGGCGGGCTCGTGCTCTTGAAAAAAAATGTGAGGTAATCTGATAAATTCATAAAAACAGAGTGAAGTTGCTCTTGGACAAAAACAATCCACTGTTTTTACAGTCACAAAATGCGCACACATTATATAGAGTAAAAACGCGTACGCGATTTGTATAAGTACAACACGCACGCGATATGGTTAAGCACAATCAATAGAGTGGGTGCACGGCTAGGGCAATGAATAAGATCATAACTTCCCAAATGTTTTCTATGGTTAGCAACAAAACAAATGTTTTTAGTGTTCCCTTCTTTTCATGCATATAAATGTTTCTCTCTATAGCCCCAATAATCCCTACATATCCCTAGATCTCTTTCTAAATATACTTCCCTCATTCTCTCTGCATCCCTCCCTATATGTTCTTTTTTCTCCCTTACTCCATCCCTCCATACTGATGGTGATGAAGACGATGATGATTATCATGATGGTGGTGATGATGATGATGATAATGATGACGACGATGGTGATGATGATGTTCATGATGTTGATGGTGATGATGATGATCATGTTGATGATGATGATGATGAAGGTGGTGATGATGACGATGGTGATGATGATGAAGGTGATGATAATGATGATGAGGAAGGTGATGCTGTTGCTGTTGCTGCTGTTGATGATGATGATGAAGATGAACATGATGTGATGACGACGATGTTGATGATGATGAGGATGATCATGTTGATGATGATGATGAAGGTGATGATGAGGATGATGACGATGATGTTGTTGATGATGATGATGATGATGACGATGACGCTGGTGATGATGATGCTCATGATGTTGATGATGATGATCATGTTGATGATGTTGTTGTTGATGATGATGATCATGGCGATGTTGATGATGATGATCAATGATCAATGATCATGGTGATGATGAGGATGAGGATGGTGATGATGATCAATGATCAATGATCATGGTGATGAGGATGGTGAGGATGATTGATGACCAATGATCATGGTGATGATGAGGATGAGGATGAGGATGATGATGATGATGTTGATGTTGATGATGATGACGACGATGGTGATGATAATGTTCATGATGTTGATGGTGATGATGATGATCATGTTGATGAGGATGATGATGATGATGACGATGAGGAAGGTGATGATGATGATGATGATGATGAAGATGATGATGATGATGACAATGGTGATGATGATGTTGATCATGATGACGACGATGGTGATGATGATGTTCATGATGATGATTATGATGATGAGGAAGGTGATGCTAATAATGAGGATGATGAGGATGATGATGATGACGATGATGATGACGTTGGTGATGATGATGTTGATGATGTTGATGATGAAGGTGATGATCATGATTATGATGATGATGAGGATGATGACGACGACGATGATGATGATGACGATGACGATGCTGGTGATGATGATGTTCATGATGTTGATGGTGATGATGTTGATGATGTTGATGATGATGTTGATGTTGATGTTGATGATGATGATGATGATGATGAAGATGATAATGATGATCATCATGGCGATGTTGATGATGATGATCTATGATCAATGATCATGGTGATGATGAGGATGAGGATGGTGAGGATGATCGATGACCAATGATCATGGTGATGATGAGGATGAGGATGGTGATGATGATGATGATGAAGGTGATGATGATGATGATGTTGATGTTGATGATGATGACAACGATGGTGATGATGATGTTCATGATGTTGATGGTGACGATGATGATCATGTTGATGATGATGATGATGATGATGCTGACGATGAGGAAGGTGATGATGATGAGGAGGAGGAGGAGGAGGAGGATGATGATGAAGATGATGATGATGATGACGATGACGATGGTGATGATGATGTTGATCATGATGACGACGATGGTGATGATGATGTTCATTATGATGATGAGGAGGAGGAGGAGGAAGGCGATGCTAATGATGATGATGATGATGATGATGACGACGATGATGATGTTGATGTTGATGATGACAATGGTGATGATGATGAGGAAGGTGATGCTGATGATGAGGATGATGACGATGATGACGATGTTGATGTTTATGATGACAACGGTGATGATGATGTTGATGATGTTGATGTTGATGATGACGATGGTGATGAAGATGATGATGATGATGATGAACATGATGATCATGCCTCTTTTGATGATGACGATCAATGATCAATGATCATGGTGATGATCATGGTGAGGATGGTGATGATGGTGATGATGATGATGAAGATGTTTATGATGATGATGATGATGATGAGGAGGATGAGGATTTTGATGATGATGAGGATGAGGATGGTGATGATGGTGATGATGATGATGATGATGATGATAAAGATGTTTATGATGATGAGGAGGAGGAGGAGGAGGATGGTGATGATGATGGCGATGATGATGATGACGACGACGACGACGATGATGATGATGATGATGATGATGAGGATGATATTGATGATGATGATGACGACGACGATGACAGTGATGATGATGTTCATGATGTTGATGGTGATGATGATGATGAAGATGAGGAGGAGGAGGAGGATGATGACGATGATGTTGTTGTTGATGATGATGATGATGACGACGACGCTGGTGTTGATGATGTTCATGATGTTGATGGTGATGATGATGATCATGTTGATGATGATGATGATGATGATGATGACGACGATGATGATGTTGATGATGACGATGATGATGATGATGACGACGTTGGTGATGATGATGTTCATGATGTTGATGGTGATTATGATGATCATGTTGATGATGTTGATGATGATGATGATGATGATGATCATGGCGATGTTGATGATGGTGATCGATGATCAATGACCATGGTGATGATGAGGATGAGGATGGTGACGATGATCAATGACCAATGATCATGGGGATGATGAGAATGAGGATGGTGATGATGATCGATGACCAATGATCATGGTGGTGATGATGATGATGAAGGTGATGAGGATGATGATGATGATGATGTTGATGTTGATGATGATGACGATGATGGTGATGATGATGTTCATGATGTTGATGGTGATGATGATGATGAAGATGATGATGATGATGTTGATCACGATGACAACGATGGTGATGATGATGTTCATGATGATGATGAGGAGGAGGAGGAAGGTGATGCTAATGTTGATGATGATGATGACATTAGTGATGTTGATGTTGATGATGACGATGGTGATGATGATGTTGATGATGATGATGAAGATGATGATGATGATGATGATGGAGATGATGATGAACATGATGATCATGGCGATGTTGATGATGATGATCGATGGTCAATGATCATGGTGATGTAGGTGATGATGAAGATGTTTATGATGATGATGATGAGGAGGAGGATGAGGATGGTGACGATGGTGATGATGATGAGGATGATGTTGATGATGATGGTGATGATGATGATGAAGATGATGATGATGATGTTAATGATGATGATGATGATGATGATGACGATGACGACGCTGGTGATGATGATGTTCATGATGTTTATGGTGATGATGATGATTATGTTGATGATGATGACGATGGTGGTGTTGATGATGTTCATGATGTTGATGGCGATGATGTTCATGATGAAGATGATGATGATGATGATGGCGATGATGATGATGGTGATGTTGATGTTGATGATGATGATCGATGATCAATGATCATGGTGATGATGAGGATGAGGATGGTGATAATGATCGATGACCAATAATCATGGTGATGATGAGGATGAGCGATGACCAATGATCATGGTGATGATGAGGATGAGGATGGTGATGATGATGATGATGAAGGTGATGGTGATGATGATGATGATGATGATGACAATGAAGTTGATGATAATGATGAAAATGATGTTAACTACAATGCGCACGCGTTTGGATTTTATAAAATGCACACATGTTTGGCTTATACTAAATTGCGCATGCATTTGGCTTATACTAAATCACGCATGCGTTTTTTATTTACTAAATCACACTCGTGTATTGGTTAAATTCAAAAAAAAATTCCCACCAAATGACAAGGCTGAGCCTCCACCCATGCTTTCATAGAATTCCTATGCCTATGTGTCTGCTTTGTACTTTGCTTCGGATTCAACATGCCTATGCCTTGGAGTATAATAAACCATGTCTAATTCAACATTATATCCAAATTTCCAATATGCTCGTGTTTAGCGATTCGTCTGATTATGCTGCACACCTCCATTTTTTATGAGATTTTAGAAACATATATGGTTTTTTTTGCAGATTCTAAATATGTAAATTTTAACAAGAATGCATAATTTTTTCTATTTTTTTCTTATTTATTTTCTGTCATCACTCCTCAACTCAAAAAAAACAATGTTAGTGTTTTGTCCATATCTCTTTGGTTTCTCAACCATTTAAAAAAACAATTGTATGGTGCACTAAAGAACGCCAACCTCTACATGCTATAAAAAAACCCACTTCCAAATAATTGCATTAAGACATTCAAACGTTGCACCCACAATTGATGTACCATTTTCGAGGTTTGATCTCTTAGATAATTAAAAACAAATTTAAAAATATTATTTTTATTATTGGAAAAATAGTCGTGCACTAGTCCTCTATGTTCTCTATATGTATACCGGTTTTTGTAAGTTTATTCCATCATTTAGACACTCAGACGCTGCACCCACAAATACAGATACCTTATAATTTGTCCCAAAAATAAAAAGTGCCCGTTAAAAAATATCTAACTTTATATAGTTAACAACATTTTCAATAGAAAAAAATTATATATTTGGAAAGGTCATTCAATTTCCTACAATTCTTATTTTTTACTGATCGCAAGATTCATTGTATAAGTGTCTCAAAATATCCATGCAAGTTGATGGATGTCTGTTTTTTTAGTTTTGTATTGCATCTAATGCGCCAAAAGAGACCCTCAACTTATTGCACACACCCTCTAGTGCATGTTCACAAAAAGTGTAGCACAAATTAATTTGTGTTTTAATTCTATTTAATTCTTGGTTATTTGGTTAATTAATAACATTTTACTAATATAAATCAATACATTTTTGTAAAATATAAAATAAAATAAATGATGATAATGATTATAATACGAGTCACAACCAAAAAAATATTAATATAAATCAATACATTTTTTAAAATATAAAATAAAATAAATGATGATGATTAGAACACTGGGTAACAACTGCAACAAAAAATAAAGAAAGTAGTAAATAGTCAGGATTTTTTTTAAACAAATAGACTCCAAGCTTAAATTCAATTTCTATCTACAATAAGCCTCTTCAATGTGTTCAACTTACTCCCTTGAATATCCTTTCAAAATTGGCTACGACCATTAATCGGCTTGTGAGAGAGTAATGATTGTTGCTGCAGGGTTATTGTTGCCCATTAGATCTTAACATTTGATCCAATTGTTAATCCGCGCGTTAGATCTTAACATCTGATCCAATTGTTAATGGGCAACAATAAGCATGCAGCAGCAATCATTGCTCTCTCACAGGCTCATTAATGGTCGTAGCCAATTTTGAAAGGATATTCAAGGGAGTAAGTTGAACACATTTAAGAGGCTTATTGTGGATAGATTAAGTTTCATAATTGTTGATCATTAGATCTTAATATCTGATCCAACCATCCCATCAACCATGAGCTTGTGGTAACAGTGATTGCTCTGTGTCAAGCTGAGTTTGCTCTATCGCAAGCTAACAATCTATTGAAACACTCTTACAGCATGAGTGAATCTAATGATTAAAAGGGCATGTGTTTCTTCTTAAGAGGTCACAGGTTCAAATCCAAAGAAAGATGAGTGGATAAGTAATGTATGTAACCTATGTATGACCTAAAAAATAAATTATTATATATATATAATTTACAATACAAGCAACACCTGGTGCTGGGCACACTGCCGCAATTGTACGACTGGGTTAGAATCGCGGGCACTCCATATTATTACCTCGTTGGCCACCGATATTTCAATTCATTAGCAGCGTCTGCATGTCCAATTGGTTGCTCCAGAGAGCCTTGCGACCAGATGTCATCTACAGTTTTCTTCAAAGCCATCTATTCAATGTAGAGACCATAAACAGAAATCATAAACATTTAAAAACTCAGAAATCATCTAAACATTCTGTGGGTTTAGTTGTTTAAGATCCTTGAATTCTATGGGTTTTGATGTTAAAAATAGTTGGAATCCGTCTTTTTGCAGTAATAGTGGGTTATGATGTTCAAGATCTTTGAAAGTTGGAGACACTTCCTTGTGCGTATGCGTTAGTATCGGCGGTTAGTCTGGAAATTTCGAAAATTTAGCGAATTATTCGGATTGATTGGATTGGACAGATCTGTTGTTTACTTTATCCTTCGTATTAGCTATTGCTCTGAATCAACTGAAACTGGCTTTGGAACTTGGATCTACAGCCACCCCGGCCAGTAGATTAGAGCCTTAGATGCTTCTGTTTGCTCAATTGCCCAAAGAAATAACAGTACTCCCTGCTCAAAGAAGGCACTTCATAGATGCAGAGAAGTTATGCTTGGTTAAAACTTATATTTATAAATATACAGCCGAGGTCTTCCTCTTACATTGGATCCTGGAGATTCTTGATTGTGGTTCCTTGCTGTCATCAAGCTTTGAACAAAAATTATCAATCATCATCCTCAGAAATAACAATACCATCATAGAAACTAAATGTGAAATGATAATAATATGCAACGGTCATGACATGATGTAATTATAATGTGCCAATGCCATCACACCAAAGCAATCTGTAGCGGTCCGACGTTGCAATAATCTAGTAAGTTACTTGCAGCCCAGATTCTACAGAACTCCGAATCTGAGAAGGATCATGGGAAATATTGTCTCTGAAGTTGACATGGAAGTATAGAAGCACAAAGGATTCTCCTGTAAAAAGCTGCGAGGTCTCCACATCTAGACCATGATGCTTTTCAAGTTCCTCCAGAATCCTCCACATATACCTCGGCCTTCGTTGGCTAGTAATACTAATAATTGCTTCCCTGACATAAATTTGCACAGCTACCATTAGGTCTATGTTCTTTGTTTGCTGTTTTTTCAGATTGCATTGCCAGCAGACGGTCTCTCTTTCTTATCAGTTGATTAAGATCCTCCTCGAGCTTTCTAATGTAATTAATTAGACAGATTGCAATCTATCTGCCTAGTGCACTGTTGAGCATTTGAATTGGAAGCATAAGAATACGAAAATAAACAATCCAACGCCATATTCAAATTAATCAAACTACGGTAAAGACCCAAGAAATCGGGGCATTTTGATAGTTCAAGAATCGTGATCGAGTTATGTTATATATGGAGCTTGGGAATGAGTTTGAAGCGTGTGATAGATACATCATACATGTTATCTTTAAGAGTGACTACCTAACATGTTATCTTTAAGAGTGACTACATAACATTACCAATTGACCCAAGAAGGTGCAATAATATGCCCATAATGTGGTTGTTAGAGGGTAAAAGAATGCAGAAAATAAAAGATTAAATTGAAGTAGTGTATATAAATGTTTGTAAATGATATGATCATTTTAATTCTTGTGTTGCATATAGCAATGGTTAAAAGAATGTAGTGTTCCTAGCATGTAGGTAATGTCTTTTATTATTTATATGGGGATGCAGATTTCTATATAAATATTACGAAAAAAATTATAGTGAATAATCCAAATCACAATATATAACAAGTTTACTGAACTTAACACTTTTACAAAATAGTAAGAAGGGCTTTTCAATTAGCATCACATTATAGTTTGGCATGGGATCCCATAACATATTTTAAACATGTCTTGTTGCTTTTCAAAAAGAGAGCAATGCTAATGAATAATAATAATCTCGTGAGGATTCAACAAAAAAAAAGGTATTGCGAACATATCGGGCCAGCATAGGGAGTGCAGGTACATGAACATTGTATCCTTATTCTCGGAAATGGCACTAACCCTTTCCCTTTTCTAGAGTGTAAAATTGTTTCTGAATTCTCTGCTTTGAGAAATTGTTGCATCTAGATTGCAGATAGATATGCATAGTTGATTGGAGCAACTGCAAAAGAACACAAAATGATTAGATCAAACACATATGACAAAAGACATTTCAAATGTGAATATAACAATCATGGGCTTTAATAATAGTAACATATTAACTTGAAGGAATTGCAGTTTTTATTTGATACCTGGAATACAAAATGCTTTAACATAGTCTGTTCTTGGAATTAAATAAATTTTTTTGGCAAATTACATTTAGTCATAGCTTGGGTTTGCTAGCTTTTATTAGAACTTGTGGATTCTTACCTATATTAGCTATTGAGCTATAGTAAATTATGCCATATCACCACCCATACCCGTCATGTTGTACATCAATTCTTTGAAATCCAACGTTGTCTCTCACTCCAAGAATTTATTGCGATTGTTGATAGAGAGGAAAAATAAAATAAAAAGAGGATTGTTCCACATGAATCGATGCATTGGGATGTGCATATTTGTTTTCCATGTTAATGAGTTGTTCCGGTTTTAACTACTGGAAAAAACTCTATTGGCAACAACAATTATGAACAGTTTGCACAATTATACTCTGAAAGTGAAACTAAACATATAGCAATTCAAAGCCACAATAAATCCAATGTCAAATATCTCCTTGATAATTTTCTTTTTAAGATCATTAAAGGGATTTTATAAATTAACGAATCAGAATGTAATGACTTAATTTAAGAATTTCAAGGATAAAATTTCCTAGAAATTGTTTGAGTTTATAAGATTGCATTGAGGAATAAGCACTTATAGTAATTGCGGTTATAGAATCTCATGGAGCACGTTGTAGAATGCTCTATGCGATTTTCATTTAATGATTTCAAGGATAAAATTTCCCATAAATTGTTTGAGGTTAGAAGATTGCATTGAGTAATAAGCGCAGTTAGTAATTGTTGTTACATAATCTCTTGGAGCACGTTGTAGAATGATTTATGTGTAAACGTGTGTGTTAATAAGTTCTTGTTAATATGAGCAAAATGTATCGAGTGATTTATATAAATAGATTTCTTATAGCTAAAACGCTTTAACATTCTGCAGTTGCCTGTAAGTTTGGGGGAGTTGTGACTAGATGGATGTGAGCAGTTGAAGAGCATGCAGGGTTTGGCATGACTAAGAAAGCTTCAATGGTTAGATGTTTGGTGGTGCATTGACTTGGAAGAGCTACCAAGTATGGAAACATTGGTCTCTTTGGAGCAGTTGGTGGTTGTTGTATGCGTGAAGCTGAAGAAGATACAAGGCCTAACTCATTGTACAAAGCTTCGGTTCCTAAATGTATCTGGGTGCTCTAAGTTAGAAGAGCTACCATAGAGTTAGCTCATTGTACAAATCTTGGTTCCTAAATGTATATGGGTTAGATATGATTTAGAAGAGCTGACAAGTATGGAAACATTGGTATCTTTGGAGGATTTCAGCCTTTTCCATGCCATTTCATTCTTCTATCTTACTCCAAAGTAAAAACCAAGAAGCATTACATATAGAAACATGGGTCACTATAACTACTCTCTCAACCCAAACCTCTAATTACATGTTCTGATATAGCATTGGATACTTAATTTCCATTATTATTAACAAGACAGGTGTTGCCTTAAACCCTTTCAGTGAAGCAAGGAAACAACTGGGTAGCTTCCCAACCACATGCAAATACTACCAAAAATAAACCCAAGTCATCCCCCATCCCAAAAGTTAATATAAGGGATAATCAACATTACAAATAGTCACATAAATATTATGTCATTGCCCTACTGGAAACTCATTACTACTAGCTAGTTGCATACGATAGGAAGAGATGCTACATGTTGTTGATCTCAAACATAAATCATGAACACTTGTAATCAACTGTCACAGTACATTGAAGCTATCAAGAATTGATCAGACATCCAACCATAAAATCAGAATTCAAATCCACACAATCTATAATGCAAAGATCAAAACAATGTAGTCTAGTGTGCTTTGTCTTTGATGTTATCAATGCATATCTCAGAGGAATCTGTTGCTTGAAATTCACACTAGATTCCATCAAGCTCTCTCCTGAACCTATCCTTGGAGCTTGCATAGAGCATCTTGTTTTGAACCGTGGAACTATCAGGAGACTTGTAAAAAATAAAGGGAAAAAAATCATAAGCTTCTTCTTCATAAGCTTTTGTGTCACATTTTTTCCTGGATACCAATCAATCTTTGTCCTACAGAGTGATTAATTCTCAGTAGTTAGCTATTGTCGCACTAAAAACCAAAATGAAAATAATCATGTTCAAAAAAATGACAAGTTCATCTTACCCTATTGCACGCTCCAAAATGGGTTCGTTATCATCAATCATGTGGTAAGTCTTTGTCAACTACATGAGTTATTTGCAAGTCAAAAACATATTCATTGCCAAATGTCTTGTGGAAGGACAAAATATTGAGTATAATATTGATTAAAAAAATTTAGGTGTCCCTTTACTTAGATTCTTACCACAGAATTCTTTAAAAAGGGATTTATGTCAAAATAAAAATCAATCTTGAAACCCTTGGGGTTATCAATTCTGCACCACTTTATATCCTTTAGATACTTGAGAGCACCTTCATCATGACCTGTTATCTGAAAACCAATTACAAACCACATAAACATAACAACGCAATTTATTTATTTGAAAACAATGTTCTTTGGCTATACTGCAAAAGTTTGAGATAGAAAAGGCCCCAGGTTCGTTCAGTATTTTCTACATTAACCAGAACATGAAAAATCAAATCAGGACAGACAAAAGGTCAAAATTCTCACCTGTACAGAAAGCACTTCATTAGTTTTCATTGTAGTGAGCCAAAACTATGGAATTCCTTTCTCTGGAAAAAGTAAGCATGTCAAAATGCAGGAATGATCTAAACAACAAGCTATAGCATTCAAATTGCACTACAAATAACTTCAGATGTTACCTTACCCAGTATTCATCGTAGGATTAAATAACTATTGGAATGACTAAGAAAAATACATCATTTCTAGTATTTGTTTACCTTCTTCATTGTTCGCATCGATGGATGCATCATTCTGAGGCTCATCCTTACTTTCAACATCAGTTATACCGTTCACAATTTCAAATCACTCTAGAACCAAATCTATAAGGTATAAAAGGCTTGCACCATATGAAAACATAACCCTAGAGAACTTAAAACAACCAGCAATCAAAGTACCACAAGAGATTATGATGCAGTCTGCTGACATTTCAAACAATAACCGTGCAATGAGAAGAGAGTACCTTCAAATATAACGGTTCATACAACTTCTAATATTTAGCTTCCAATGTTGCTCTTTCCTCGAAGAATTTTTCTTCAAGTTCATCATGATTGCTCTGCAATAGTATAATCTTTCAAAAACTCACACATAATAACTTTTCTCCAGAAAAAACAATCAAGATTCCACCATATGTTGCAGCCATAACTACTTTGCAAGACTCTACTAGAGAGTGGGAAAATGGCACCTGTATGTATGGTTTGAGTGTCTGAAAACCTATACCTCAAGGCTTGAATTGTTTGGCCTGCAAGTTTCCCTAATTTACAATATTACAAAAGATTATTAGCAGAGCGTATAAACTATATTAGATATTGGCATTAGCTATCATTTCAATGTCATTAATGAAAAAGCCTGCAAATAAGCCTTATTAGGGTTTTCTCAAAATAACACTTGCTTTCCTTGCAATAAAAGACCAAAAATTTAACAAACATTTTCCCTATATTGGATATCCCGAGCAGGCCACCAAGTAATGTCTTGTTAACTATTTAGTGTTTAACTGCACTATCTTGGAAAGTTCACAAACTGCAAATTAATAAGGCCAAATGCCCAAAATATTTGTGCTGGCCAAAATATCAAAGATGTGAATAGTGTTGTCAATGTTCGGAAAGACATGAATATGCTTCCCTTATCGATCATTGGACGTACAACACGTAATATTATAAAACAACAAAAACTAAGTTGTCTTTGGAATCAGCTCTAAATCCAACGGGCATGAAGCCTATTGCTGCAACATTAAATAGCCTACAACAGGCTGAATATTGTTGGCCATCAAATTTTGTTTTTATTAATATGTTTGGAATATGTCGAAACGAATGTATTTGACACATTGATAATGTTTTTAACTAATATATTAACTTGTTGTATATCGTTTATTGATTGTTTTTCATGATACTACGGTGCCAAATGGAAAATTTATTGGGTGGTGCATAATTTCAGTGCAATGAAGGTAGACTTCTCACGCTAAGAGATGGAACCATTGGAGTAAAACTGCACATTTATCTAATAGTTTTTTATTGCCACATTTTAATTACCATGTTCATCTAAATTTAATTTAAGAGTTGTATCATGATTGGAGTTAACCTAATACCTGTCTAATAGTTATCCAATATAGTTGTCATTAAAGGTGAAGTTAAGCTAATAGTTGTAGAATTATTGGATTTAAGCTAATAGTTGTATCATCAATGGATTTAAGCTCATAGTTGTATCTAATAATAGAATAGTTGTATCTAATAATCGAATAGTTGAAGTTGAAGTCTAACTAAACTATTTTAATTTTTTTGAAATTGTTCATTTCTAAAATAATTTTGGACAAATTCTATAAAATCAATGTGAACAGTACACTTGTCTCATTCTAGTTCATAGATGAAAAATCATAGATAATAGTACACCCCAAAATTCTAAAGATTGATATTAAGATATTTTATCTTAACTATCCATTGGTTTATGTTATTTTTAACTTCTGCTTTTAAAATCTCATTCGCTTATATTATTTTTAACTTTTTCTTTTAAAATCTTTTTATGCAGCTAAACCCTTATAATTGAAGCTCATCGTTACTGGGTTTATGTTGTTTTTAACTTCGCCTTTTAAAATTTCATTTGTTTATGTTATTTTTAACTTTTTCTTTTAAAATCTTTTTATATAGCTAAACCCTTATAATTGAAGCTCATTGCATCTATTTAATATAAATAATGTCAATTTGTCAAGTGAATCTGATCCGTTCTTATCGTGAAAATTTGTGAGACGTTTTTTTAATATAAATAATGTCACTTTATGGAGTCTCGACAAGATGTATATTTGAACTAACCGACCCACATTGCTTATACATCGATCTATATTTATATTGTAATATAATCTAGATACTATTAGCGCGAGGATTTAAATAGATCTCAACACCAAGACATTGAGCCAGCGGTGAGCCAAGTTGATATTCACAGTCATCTTCTTTGGCTGAGATGCTTAATTAAAACTGACAATATAATCGATCATATTAACACTAATGCTTCATTTAAAAAAAATAATGTTAAATCGCACGAAATCAGAGAAAAATTTAGAATGTGCCCTTCAACATTAAATCAAATATAAATCAAATATAAGAGTGTTTTTTTTTTAATTCTTCTCTAATAATTAAAATTCCTTGCAAGGGTTCCTGCGAAACCAGGAAAAAATTCAGATTGTGCCCTTTGTTTCCACAAGTAAATAAAATTAAGAGCATGTTTATTAATTAAGTCAGTAGGTACTAGTAATTGAAACTTCCTTGCAAAAGCTTTGAGAAAAGAAAAAAACACCAAGTTCTTAGGTACTAATAATTAAAATTGCCCTGCAAACGCTTTGACAAAAGAACAAAAACACACAAAAAAACAGAAAAAAGTTTAGAATTATGCCGTTCTATTGAGGAGCAAACTGCATTATTTTAAGCTTAGTTCTCATTAATTTTTGGGTTCAAATGTATTAAAGAGAATTGAGATTTTGGGTTCAAATCTCTTAAAGAGAATTAAGGATAGTAGCAACTTGTAGATGATAACGTCAATATATGTTTGTTGTAAGTAGGTCGATTTCTTCAAACAATTGCATTGAAACAGAGAGAAGAGAGTAGAAATATACTCACATGTTAACTAATGAGGTCAATTGTCCGATTTCTATAGGTATTAATCCTGAAAGATTCCACCCAGATAAATCACTAGAAACAAGAGGATTACAATAAGCTCTTACATTTCGAACATGTGTTGTGACCAACAATTTTCAGTATAACCAGTAAATAAACAAATCAAGAAACTAACTTTACATTTCCGAAATTCTTATTGAGGGGGAGTTGTTATCACAACTAATTCCTTGCCATTCGACCTAAAAGCAAGGATCAAAAATCCAATCTTTTATTTTAAGCCAATATGCTTCATTGTTCGGAAAGACATGAATACTACATAAATATTTCTTCAGGCAAGTTTCAGTAAAAACCCAGAAATTGCTAACCATTAAGAAGTTGCATGCTCATGGAAATCCATAGGAATAAATCAATATTGAATAATTGTATATGTTAAAAAAGCGATAAACAAATAAAGTTCATATCAGGTGAAACCTAGTGCTTAGTTTCTTCGGCATCATGCCAATAAGCTCCATCATTAACACAATGTAGTAGAAAGTACAGGTTAGAAATTGGAGAAATTGAACAAAAATAGATAATATGGTTTTAACTATTGAACAAGAGCAATGGCCAAAGTTAAAGGGGTATATGTTCTTACCTCATCCTTTCTAAATGCATCCCCACTATGGGGATCAAATAGTACATCACCAGTAGCAAGTTCAAAACCCATGCATGCAAAATACCACATATCTGCATATGCAAAGTAAGCAGCTCCAATTATAACTTCTAAAGTCCTATACTATCTTGTATGAATGACATTGGTAAAAATTTTACAAGTCCAACAATAATTTCCAAAGTCAACTATTTTACATCTCAGGCCTTGTTGTTCAGGATTAAACACCCTTGTAACCTAGGGTCTGGGGTTACCAACTGACTACTAACCTTGCAGGCAATCATCTTTAATAGAGAACAAAAAGGAAATAGGAAGAAAGTCTTGACTTATTCGATTATCGACGGTTGATGCAAGCTTGATCTTCTTTCGTTCCTCTTCTCTTGAAAGCTTCCAGGGATGCACCTCCTTCACCTGCAAAGAGAAAATTCTCTAAGTACAATCTTATACATGTATATATGAGAGGTTAGATAAACAATATATTCAGTACATAATCAAAATATTCATTAACCATGATACATGAAAGAGACTCAACACAAGGTTGAAAGAAGAATTCTCTTTATTAACAATCAGTGAATGAGATAAGAGTATAACCCAAATTCTGAGACAAGGACTCCTCTGCAACCAAAGGACTCTGAGTTCTATTGCTCCAAGAATTCTGAAGATATACCATCAACATAACTTTGCTCTCCAAACTTGATTGATTAATGCCCTCCCCAAGGCCTCTATTTATACTTTGGGAAATATAGTGGTTTCGAAGGTTGAGGAGGTTGAAACAGTTAGGATAGTTAATTATTAGGGCCCAACTAATCTCCATTAATTGTGATTTATATTTTTAAATGTCGAATAAATATGTACGTGACTATTAATATAGGCAACCCACGTATGACACGCGAGTTTCTTAAAGAAAACCCGCATACGCTAATGTACGCGGGTTGCAATGTAGATAGTCGCATACAGTACACAAGTTGTCAATGGAAATAGTCATGTATGTACGCGAGTTGCAATGAGGATAGTCGCGTATGCAACTCAACATTTAGAAAAAATAATATGGCAAGCTGGTTCAAAGGTAAATGCATCCCAAGTCATGCCCATCTATAGTGTTTTGGAAAAATTCAATCCTAAAATGTCCTTTTGTGTACCAACATAAGGAATGTCGACACTCGGATGGAGAAGTGCCATTTGGGTTGATAACAGATGCCCCCTAATGTGTGAGGTCATAGGGAAACGATGGTTGAAGTACATTATAATCATTTTCTTGGAGAACTCAGAAGTCCAGTGGAGCAGAGGTAGTACCTGAAACAATTACATAATAATGTCATATACAAAGTCATATCTGAGGATGCTATGTTCAATATACTGGAACACTAGCTCCTTTACAATATTTGAGTACATCATATAGTACGGGTACAAGACCACGTGTATTACAAAGGTGGATCAAAGCCACAATATACAATAATGATGAGTTTTCAAAGATCTGGAAGATGTGTAAGTGACCACAACATAATCTTGCGCAACTTAGTCCATAGATATGAACCTAAGGTCTTTGTCAAAAACCCGAAAGAACCAGTACAATCCAAGCCATGTGAATAGATGTTATTGAAGTTGAACATGGATAGGATTCAACAGATTGTCAACCAATAAGTGATAATCGACAACTGAAGCAAAGGAATTCACCAATAATGAAAGTGAATCCTAAGGTACGATCATCAAAAACTCTAGGTATTTGTCATCAGGAAGTGCTGATGCGGAACCATACTGTGATGAGGAAGGCAATAGATCCTCCAACGGATCACAAGAGTGACTAGGAACTGGGTAAAGGAAGGGAAACACAAGTAATAACAGATAAAACAATGATGGAATCAGGGTATAAATCAGATACAGGGTTAAGTCCTTGAACAGTGAGCATGACATAGAGATGACCCAAGGCAGCTTTTAACTTTACAGATTGTACAACTAGAATTATTTTTCATGTAGGAGACATGATCAGATTCCCCAGGTACAACTGACAGGAGGAGGAGTAAGAAACTCAAAGTAATAGCTGAACTGAAACTGAATACTGATACATGAGTATCGGAAAAGACAAAAAGTGTTATGTTCAAGGAATACATGCTGCCACCGACTGAGAACCAAAAGAAAACTTCTTCCTTATCTTCCCTGTTAAATTTTAACAAGTCCAGGAAAGTCAACTCAAGTCTCTCTTCATTTTTTAACAAGCTTGAAGAGAAGAGGGAATAATTCTTGATAGTGTCACTGATTCGTGGATTTTATGAGCCTGAACTAGTACATACTCACTTGGTGTTTTCATGTTTAGAGAGTCTGAAAACTCCAAAGAAGACTCCAGGGGGGTCCTTTTTCATCCAATTTAGTCTCCTGAGGCCGAAAAAGTATAAAACATACCACAAAAGAACTCTCTTAACTCCCGTAGAAGAAAAGGTGAACCTTTTTTGTGTTTAGTCCGGGAGGTCCAAAAAAGGTTAAATTACCACCTACCCAACGCACCTACCCAACGCTCCTTCGAGAGCAGCATATAGCTTGAGTTTTACGAGTGTGAAGGAAAGCAAGATCACTTGAAAAGATCCATTTGAGTATGAGAAATGGGATTTACAACAATAAACTCGATGCTTTGTTCTTGGTGTTTAACAAGCATGACAAAGACATGAAGCACACTCGGAATCTTTTTCATGTTTAGGTCCAGAGCATGAAAAAGAGAAAACTGAGCTCATACCAGGTGTTCCTTTTCCATAAATTTAGTCCCTTAGGTCTGGAAAAGTGATAAACCTATACCTGAGAATACTCTTCTCAATTCCGTAGAAAAGAGAGTGATCATTTCTCGTATTATTCCACATGGTTCGAGAAAGAGATAACCTACCACCAATGTGGATGCCCATTCACACATTCTTAATGAGCTTGAATGAACAAGTTTACTCGGCAGTCAAGTCTATTTTGAGGAGTTAGACCTGGGCATGAAAAAACTCCATAAGGGTGGGGAGTTTTATAAAGGGATAGCTTGTAAAAAGAGACCAAAATGAGGCTCAATTTGGCATGAAAAATAGCTAAGAAGACTCCCATGAACCTATGACAGCTGCAGCATGAGTATCGAAAGACAATAACTAGGTTCTAAATGAGTATACTCATGAGAGGAAAGTCCTATCCACGGAAGAACAATGGTATAAATGAGGAACTAATGGTTAAAGATACCATAGTCTGTGGTCGAAGTGTTAATGCTAGGGTTAAGATGGATTAGGTATAAATGCAGAATGCATGTGAAATGTCAAAAAACAAACATCTTATATGAGTGAAAAAAACAACTTTAAACGACCATAAACCTGTCACATGGAAGAAAAGATATGGCATTAGTTTTATTTTATATAAAAAAATATGAACTATAGGGAAAAAACCCACTTTGAAAATAATTTTTCTATAAATAGTTCAAAATATGAATAAAAAAACTCACCATTTGATTTTTATCCAAAATACACAAATTTTACCTCTACCTTTGATTGCTTAGTGTGGACGACTCGGTGGACAATTCTCGAAACTGCAAGTGCCAAGTAAAACTACACTCCATGCTCTTTCATTTGATACAAGCAAATTTCAATTTTGGGCCCAAATTTTATATTTTCCAATGCTCTCAAAGCATGAATGCTATGTACGCAAGTATGGTATATCAATAGTCGCGTACACGTGTTCTATACGCGGGTTTCCCAAAGGAAAGTCGCGTACAGTACGCAACTTGTCCAAAGGATAGTTGCGTACACTGCACGAGGTAGAAAAATATTATATAGGGTCAAAAAATCAATTTTTTATATGAATCTAATGGTTTGAAATGGCTTGTTTATTAGATTGAAAAATGGTGCTTGAGTGGAGCGAGAGGGAACATGAAGACATGGACCAAGAAGCTCTACAAGATGCCCCCACAGTAAATGTTTTACGGCAAAGTGGGTTATTGAAATTCTTCTGTACCTCACCTATGCGGTCAAATGTCTGCCTATTAGAGTTTTTGATAAACTATTGGGATCACGATCTTGGTATGTTTAACCTTTAAGGTGAGTTTCTAGAGGTTACTTCAGAAGATGTCTATTTTATTTCCGGTTTATCACGATAGGGAGCTCTGGTGAACTTTGAAGGTACTAGCATAGGTGGTGACCTTCTAAGTGTACAGAACTACATAGACATATACTGCGAGCCTAGCGCTCAAAAGAGGGGTAGCTGCATCCCTATTGTTCACATTTGCGACTTTCCCTTACAGGTATTGGTGAGCACTATAGCGAGGGTTGCAGGGTCATCATCCCTTCACCTTGCAACTCGGAACCAGATGAGACTAGCAGTGGACTTTATACAGGGAGCTCTATATGACTGGTGTTCGGGAATGATCCCGATAATGAGGAAACAACTCTCTGACTACAAAAGAGGCAGGAGGAAGAGTTTTGGTTATTCCAACATGTTGGTAGCCATTTTCTTTGAGAGGGTGCTAGGTTTGATTCCTATAGTACCATTGCCAGTTCGTTCTCCCCGTCAGCCTAGATTAAGTAGGTGGGGAGAGATCTTCCTCCACTAAGGAGGCGGTGGATCGGTCCAGAGTGTATATGACGACGACTTCTACTTTTGGTGGGAGTGACAGTTACCAGCCTTGGAGCAGTTTCCATATGCTGGGTTAGATTTCCAAGGTGATACTGACCTTGTCCTCCCTCCTGGAGGAGCATGGGGAGAGTCAGGTATTTTTATTTTCAAAATTTTAAATTATTTTATGAATTTTAATTATAAAGATATATACATATGTATAAGAGTTTTAATCCTTTTCAAATGTCAAAATGCAAATATTGGACCAGTCCGCCTTGCTGGGAATCCACGCATGTATGTGCGTCCTATGTTGGGAGAGGACCAGGGTTTGATTAAGGTTCTTGAGGGAAAGCTGGTCAGGATTACCCAGAGAGTACCTACCTTACGCATTGATCATATCCCTATTGTCATGCAGTAGCTAGTGGTTGGTATACCACCTGTCTGGATACGCCTTATGAGGCGGGTAGCGAGAGAAGTACTTGTGTATATTGATGCTTTTGAGGATGCTGAAGCCAAGGATGCTGAAGAAGCCCAGGCGCAAGGTGATCAGGATGATCGGAGGGACCAGGGTGGTCAAGCTTAGACTTATGAGCATTTTATGGACTTTGATCCATGTTTTGTATATTTTTTGTATATTATATAGTTATGACTGGATCTAAGGATCAGAAACTTGACCTATCTATATGGACAGATATTCACACACACACACACACACACATATATTTTGCCTGTTTATTTACAAATGTTTTATTATGTGTTTGCTATATATTTTTATGCAAAATGTGTTAAATGCCAATCCAAGATATAATTAGCATATGCATCAATTAATGAATTTTTATTTCTTAGGATATGATTGAATATAATGAACTCAAAATTTCTTTCGAATAACCTAACTTGCATAAAATGACGTAGTAGAATATGGTTTCGCACTTGATAAGCTCGATTGAGCTGGGAAACCACCAGCTGAGAGTCAAGTCAGACTTCTAGCTGAGTGATACCACGTGACAAAGCATCCCATAAAAGCTCAATGACAGCCCTGTATTCAGCCACATTATTGGTAGCAGGACCTAAGCAAGCGCCTCCCGAGGCAACTAACTGTCCTGAGGGCGAGTAAATGACCCATGTAGCTGAAGCCAAATTACAAGTGTGGCGATTGGCGCCATCAACAAAACCTACAAACCACTCAGAAGACATCTATAATAACCAACAGATGGTATAAAAACACAAACCAACAAACTATTGTACATCAAAATACATACAATAAAATACAGAAAAAAGCGCTAAGCCTAAGCATAGTACTTTTTCAGGTAGAGGCCATTTCTAGGCTCGAACAGCTTATTCCCTTCGAAATCAGTCAATTCATATGTGCCCTTTTTCAACACCTTTGACACGACATAAGGTCCTAACCACATAGACTTGAACTTTCCTGCCCCTAGGGGTTCTTTGTCTTGATCTCAAAGCAAGACAAACTCGCCTTCAGAAAAAATTCGAGGCTTGACCGATTTATCGTATTGGCTTTTTAACCTATTTTTATGAGATTCATTTGTTGTCAGTGCATCTCCACACCGCTCATCTAGATGTTCTAAATTTGATAAACATACTTCTAGCTCGGTTGTATCAGGTAACACATGAATAGCAATTTTTAAGGACGAAATTTTGCATTCGGTCGGGGTAACTGCTTCCACTCCATGAACGAGTTGGAAAGGAGAAAACCCTGTAGCAGTTTTCACATTGGTCCGATATGTCCAAAGTGCAGGATATAGCATGATGTGCCAGTTGGAACGAGCTGCATTAATAGTACGTTTGAGAATAGTCTTCAAAGTTTTATTAACAACCTCGACTTGATCATTTGCTTGAGGATAGAACAAAGGTGATTGTTCTTATCTAAATCCTAACATAATGGTCAATTCAGTCATCATAATATTTTGGAAATGACAACCATGGTTAGTGACAATCACTTTAGGGATACCAAATCGTGTGATAATTTAGTTGAAAATGAAAAAAGCTACAGTTTCCTGTCAGCGTTAAAGGTGGGCATTTCCTTTTCCCATTTCGTGAAATAATCCACAGCGACAATGATATGTTTGTGCCCCCCAGCCGAGACTGGGTTGCACGTCACGGAATCTATCCCCCACTTCATGAAGGGGCCCACTGAGATAATGGGAAATAACGGAGCGGGATGCGACCACATCTTTCTAGTGTAAAGCTGACAAGAATGACAACACTTCACTGCTTCCACACAATCTTTAAAGATCGTGGGCCAGAAATAACCAGCACATAAGATCTTCTGGGCCGTTGCTAACCCAAATAAATGACCCCCACACGCTCCACTATGGGCATCATTTAGGACAATCTCTGCTTCTTCATGGGTAAGACATCGACACAAAATGGAATCTACCCCCCTACAATATAAAGTATCTCCAATAATGAGGTAGTTCTTGGCATGTATGCGTAGTTTTCATCGTTCTTCCCGCAAGAAGGCTGCAGGGTACTTCAAAGTCTAGAGATAGATACGTATATCTCTGTACCAGGGGTCAAAGGTGGAAATCAAAAAGATATGCTCATCTAGGAATGAGTCTTCTTCAATGGCTACATATTCCTCTACTGGAAATTCTACAATGAGCTCAGCAAAAACTAAGGATTTTTTGGATTTGGCAGATTGAAAATCTAAGTCAAACTCTTGAAGAGTGACTATCCATTTGTTGAATTTTCCTCCAACTATCTGTCGAGACAAAACATATTGAAAAGGATTAACATCCGCCACTATTGTCATGGTCCTCAGTAAGATGTAGTGACGCAACCTCTGAAAAGCATACACAGCTACCAAAGCCAACTTCTTGACATGGAAATACCTAAGTTCAAGGCCAGCTAAAGCACGACTGAGATAGTAGACGACATGCTCTTGGAGCTTATCGTCCTCCTGGACTAGTACTACCCCTATGGTCGACTCAGATGCGGTCAGATACAATATAAAATCCTGAGAGTAATCTGGCGGACGCAATACGGTGCCAATAATAAATCTTTTTTTAATGCCTCGAATGCGAGTTGTGCAATTTCATCCCATACAAATGGGGTTTCCTATTTCAACAGGCGCATGAAACCTTTAGTAATCTTGGCATAATTTACAATAAAATGTCGAAGGAAAATGGACTTCCCCTGCAGGCTCTGAAGCTTCCTGATAGAACGAGGAGGAGGCAGATTTACAATGGCATCAACTTTCAAAGGATCCACTTGAATGCCTTTGTTGGAAACAATGAATCCGATCAGTCTCCTTGACTCGACACAGAAAACACACTTGTGGGGATTCAAGAAAATTTTGTAGTATCTGCATCGTTCAAAAATCAAACGCAAGTGATCTGGGTGATTTATCCTCTTACGAGAATGTGTTGACAGATCATCAAGGTAGGGTTCGACAATGGCTTTAATGTCGTGAAAGGAAAAATTCATTTCCCGCTGAAAGGTTGCCCCAACATTTTTCAATCCAAAGGGCATTTTCTTGTACGCGAAGGTACACCAAGGACAAATAAAAGCTATTTTATGTTGGTCTTCCGGTTTAATTTGGATTTGATTATATCCGGAGAAACCATCCATAATAAAAAAGACTTCACTTCCTGCGCAAGTATCAATAATTTGATCTATAAATGGCATGGGGTAGTTGTACCTAGGACAGGCTTTGTTTATATCTCGAAAGTCAGTACAAACATGCATAGTCCCTTGATTTTTGTCAACAGGAACAGGGTTGGATACCCATTCTGTCAAAGCTATGGGATAAATGAAACCGACTTTCAGTAGTTTCTCAACTTCAGCCTTCATTGCTGCCACTTTATGTGGGTTGACAGGTCTCAACTTTTGTCGAACGGGTCTAGCGTCAAGGTATGTTTGGATTTCGTGCTCTACTACTAATGGATCAATGCATGGCATCTCCTCATATGACCAGGCAAATACATCACATAATTCTTTAAACAAGGCCGTATAGATCACAATATCCTCTAAAGAGAAGTTTGCGTCGATGTGTACATTTTCCACAACGTTTGGATTTATAGAGATGTTGATAGGAATTGTAGCAGAAATGTTTTCCATATTCCCCTCAGCAAATATTCCTTCCCTTGGTAAGGAATTAATAGGCGTATCAACATCACCTGCCAGTCTCATATGGAACTCCTGGTTCTTAGTCCTGCTTAACTCTGGAAGAAAATAGGATCGATGGTGAATATCTTTGTAGATCTTATCTCGTCCACACATGGCTTCTAGAATGGCTTCGTCTGAAGGTAAAACCATATCTAAACAATCTCTAGAATGCAAAGAGTTCTCTGCCCAAGCAGGAAAATAGGATTCTTTCAATTCCTCTGAGACTGTGAGAGGTATCGGAATGGAATCAACAGCAGTATGGACGATAGCTTGATAAGCCACTTTTGCTGTCGATAAGGGCACTTCAGGTTCATGGTGGAAAGGAAGAACCCAAGGATCAGTTCTATCAACAACTATTGCTATGGACTTCCCCACACTAGTAGAACCTATATAATTAATCGGAGCTGGAATATCAAATGTGCCCATCAATGATGCATATATTCCAGCTCCTACGCTCTTTGAAGTAGGTCTAACCTGATCAACCAATGTATGGTGGACTCGTTAGTTTCCATGCGCCTTTTCAAGTAAAACTGAGTTGGTCTACAGTAACCAACTTCCCTTCGTGTGGAAACACTACCACCCAAAAAACAGCCAATGCAATAGCTAACATGGAGTAATTCCAAATTATCCCCAAGAGCAAGTTATAATCCAAAGGTGCATCAATCACCTCTACCTCAACAAACGTCGTTTTCCCTGCCAACTTAATTTCATAAACCGGTAGGATACCATGTGGACGGAATGACCTTCCGTCGAAAGCAGTAAGTAGGGTGTTCGATGGAACTAGCTCTGGGGATCCAAGAGCTTTCCAACAAGACAGGGACATAATAGATGTAGAAGCACCCTCATTAAAAACTGCCCTTCCAATGGTATTTCCACCATGGATGACATCTATCGATAAGGCTACATGATATGGCAGGTGAATTTTGACATCAAACAAATTAAATTTCTCCATGAGACTCGATGAGTCCATATTGCCTAAAGCTGCTAAGAGTGTAACCCACTGGGCAGGAAAACTCTGTAACACCTCTAAAGCCGACATTACACAAGGAGTCTGGGCTAAGTATTCAACTACAGAGTAGTTTGCTGCAGCCCTAACATTAGGATTATGCAAGGTTTTCTTAAAGACACATTTCGGTTTCTTGGGCATAATTTCAACAGGTTTCTCAATCGTGAGAGGGTTAGAAGTTTCACTTATCGACTTACCCTTCTCTGAGGTCTCTTTTTCATAGTTCTTGTTCTTGTTCTGTAGTAAAGTATCGGATCGAACCATGTTGATATAATTGGGGTCAAGAGCATTTGGGGTGCCCCCTGCTGCATTTGAAGCTGAAGCTGAATTCTGTCCTTAGGGAAAAGGATCCTTTAGGACAGCCGGTTGTTGGCCTTTTAACAGCTTCTAAGCTTGTTTCATAAGGGGACATAGATGGGTAAGGTGATCTTCATGGCACAATTTACATGGGAATTTCACCTTCTTCTTTTCTTTCTTACCCCATCAACATTGTTTGTGGGTTTTTGCTTGTTTTGGTTTCCCTCACCCTTCTTCTCTCTCTTCTTTTTCCCATCGGGCTACTGATTTCCCTTTTGAGAGGTTTTTACAAATACATTTTCATTTTGGGGTGAGGGGGTAGCCTTTGCTACCTCCATCATAGAATGTTTAACGGACAGCTGATGGAACTGTTTAGCCAAAGATTCTACAGTGGGAGAATTCACAGAACCAACCACACCATCAGCATGGGGTCCACGCTTAGGTTTCTCTACATTGTGTGTTGGCCTCGGTGCCTCAGGGATAATCTCATATAAGATCCCAGACTGAGAATATATCAAATCCAGTTGTTGGGCCCTGAGGACAGCTTCTTCCTCATTCGTCACTCCCGAAGTAGATACATCCTTAGATATATATGGCAATAGGGATTGAAGGAACCATTCTAATAAGAACTTGGGAGGAATAGTGGCTTTGATAAGGCTCTTCCGTCTTCTCTGCTCTTGGATGTGATCTAAAATATGAGTGTCCTTGTCTTGCCGAAAAGTAGAAAACAAGTCTGTCTTGAAATCGTATCAGATAGGAAGCTGGAAGTGACTAAGGAATGCATTAGCCAAGTCCCAAAAACTGCTAAATGCAGCAGAAGGAAATTCAATATACAATTTTGTTGCAGTACTGGTTAAAGTTCTTTTTAACACCCTCAACCGAACTGAATCCTCGTTCAGTGAGTTGGAAGAGCACCATAAATGGAAAGTGGTGGCATGAGCTCCAGGATCATCACCAACTTTGCCTTTGAATTTTGGGATATCTGAGGGCAGCTTGGTAGGTATGGGTGGCTAGGAGGGGTCATGTCTCGCCAAGTCATTCATTAGTTTCAACAAATCTAGAAAATTTAACGTTTCCAGGAAAGGAAGCTTGGGTCTAACCGGAGCATTAAAAGTACCAACTTGGGGATTAGAGGGACTTGCCCCCATATTCCCATATGTGAAGGTGGGGTTGCCCCCTATTGCTAGTTGTGAAGTGGGTGGGATGCTTTGGAAAGGATTCCATCCATAAGCCAGTGGATTGTTTATGTGCAGTGTAGTATAAGAGGTTTTAGTTTCCCTAGTTGAAGCTGGGGTTTGGAATATAGGAGCAGGTATCCCTCAATTGAAAAGAGAAAAAGGAGAGCTCATGAATGGAGCTGAAACCGAAGTTCAAAAACCTTGACCATAAGGATTAGGGTTTCCAAACTGCACCCCTGCATATGAGGGTGTTGGACCTATGTATGGAGTGGATGGGGGAATGTGCCCTCCCCCATTCCAAGGAAAACCTTGGACAAAAGCCAAGGATCCTATAGGACCACTCTAGGCAGTGTGCGCGAAGGAAGTAGGAACTATAGGTACACTAGGAATCCCAATGACCATGCCACTAGAAGCACCTGCTAAACTTGTGGGAGCCTGTGGTTGAACCACTCAGCTAGCTGGAGTTAACAGTGTAGTAGGTATACTTGTTCTAGGGGCACCTACCGGGGGAGGTAACACCCCTTTAGCCGGAGCGATTGAGGTGGAAGTAGAAGAACTTTCTCCTGTAGTAGACATTATTCTGCTCAAAGGGACACCAATCACAGGTGGATTGAAAAGACGAACCTGAACGATCATCGGATCGTTTAAGTCAATTAGAGGTGTATTAAAATTCCTCGCAAACTCGTCAACCTGCAAGTCTTCTATCTCAACTGTATTTAAATTAAAACAGTTTTCCCTAAGTGCTGGTTCACCCAAAACTTCACTAACTCCTATCAGTTCGAAAGAACCGTCTATGTCTAATATCCGCCTTTGAGGGGGAGGGGGAGGTTCCAATGTGATAAGCGGAGGAAGGTTTTGCAACCTTCAAGACCTTCTGATAGATTGGTCCTCCACGATTGTAAATTTGACTCTTCACACCCTAAGGTCTGCTAAAAACATAGACAAACCATAGAGCAATCACTACAAAATTTCCTAAAGTCTCAACAATCACAAGGGGTATAAGATATGCTTTCTTGAAGAAATCTCAGAGACAGTTTCTTGGTGTCCTTGAAGAGGTTTTTAGGCACAAGCGAAGGAATCACCCACCACCCTCCTACACTTTCAACAAGGGTTACCTTCCAAGACTGTCCAAGGTGAACCAAATAGCCTTCTGGTTTACCTATGTATAAACCCTAGATGTCCAAGAGACTAGAGGCTACCTTAACTATATCAACAGTCTGGGGGGACAGTCGCAAGCCTGATTCATATGCATGGGCAAGGTAGCAACTCCCAAAACTCTGTCTAGGATAGAATCCCTAGATGCATAAAAACCTTGGTCTACGTTTTTACAAGGAATCAGAGGGTTATCTCCTAAGTCCAATGCCTTCACGCAGCCTCGTGCTTAACTCCCATTTGAGAGGAGCTTCCTAGATGCTATCAACACAAAGAAGGATTTACCTATTGATTGGCCAACTGCGTCTGAATTTAAATACTTATGGGGAGTTTACACCTCCTATCCCACAAATCTAGCCTAAGCTAGTAGGTGTATGACCCTATAAAACAAAACTTACTAATAAATTTTAAATTATAGTGTTCATTTTCAGGGTTGTTCTTAATCAGAGGGTAAGTGGTGTGAATGACTATGATATTATAGACTCGATAAGAAAAGTAAAACAACTGTATAAATGAATTCCAAAGCAAATTATCACTACTTAAAGCAAGCTTCTTTTTCTTTTTTGCAAATATGAACTAATGAAAATGCAACTAGGAAAGAGAAAGCCAAGACTTATTTTTGTAATTTTTGAGATTTTATTTAAAAACTAAAAGTAAAACTACCATATGCAATTCAAATGCAAATGTTTCCAATGCTTTTCTTTTCACTTTCCAAACTCTTCAAAAATTACTATGCACCTAAATGCAAAAATTCTTGAGTATGCTTGAATAATCAAACTATATAAAGCAAGCAAAATGAAGTATAGCAGATTTATAAGAACCAAAGATCAACCACCTAAGGAAGAAACTTGGAAAACACCTAGCCTGGGAAGACACAATGAATGAAATCCATTGTAATGAATAAAAGGCAAGTGACAAACCGACACTACTTGGAAATAGCACGGGATACATGGTATCTAGAACCCTGATCACTGATTCAGACACACATCACCTGGACCTATCACCCAAAGGCAAATCCACCTCAAATTGCTCAAAAGAAAGAAAATCCAACCAACAAAAACTCAAGGGCTTACTGAAAAGCACGAAGTATGGTTAACAGGGCTTTCAAACCTACAGTGAAATGCCAGTACTAGAAGAGCACAAAGCAATACAAAATCCCAAAAAAAAAGACAAGGACAAGCAACCCTACCCAAAAATTTTGTTGCTAAGGTATGTACGTGACTGTCTAGTTGAGCAACCTACGTACTGTATGCGACTATTCAATACAGAAACCCGCATATATAAGCCTCTATACGCGACTGTGTAGCACAACAACCCGCGTACAGGAGTAAAATTTTTCAAAAAAAGAAAAATCATGAAGGTCTCTTAAACACTACTGCAAGTCCAAACGAAGACATAAAACCACACACTGAATCAAAGCAAACACTGGGCAAGGATCTACAGGACTAACCCACAGTAGGCTAGACTCCCTAGTGGAGTCGCCATTTATGTTGTTTGGGATTAAACACCCTTGTAACCTAGGGTTTGAGGTTACCAACTTACTACTAACCTTGCAGAAAATCAGCTTTAATAGAGAACAGAAAGGAAATAGGAAGAAAGTCTTGACTTACCTGATTATCAACAATTGATCCAAGCTTGATCTTCTTTCATTCCTCTTCTCTTCAAAGCTTCCAGGGATGCACCTCCTTCGCCTGCAAAGAGAAAATTCTCCAAGTACAATCTTATACATGTATATATGAGAGGTTAGATAAACAATATATTCAGTACATAATCAAAATATTCATTAACCATGATACATGAAAGAGACTCAACACAATGTTGAAAGAAGAATTCTCCTTATTAACAATCAGTGAATGAGATAAGAGTACAACCCAAATTCTGAGACAAGGACTCCTCTGCAACCAAAGGACTTTGAGTTTTGCTGTTCCAAGACTTCTAAAGATATACCACCGGCATAACTTTTCTCTCCAAACTTGATTGATTAATTCCCTCCCCAAGGCCTCTATTTATACTTTGGGAAATAGAGTGGTTTCGAAGGTTGAGGAGGTCGAAACAGTTAGGATAGTTAATGATTAGGGCCCAACTAATCTCCATTAATCGTGATTTATATTTTTAATGTTGAATCAAGATGTATGTGACTATTAATATAGGAAACCCGCGTATGACACGCGGGTTACTTAAAGGAAACCCACATACGCTGATGTATGCGGCTTGCAATGTAGATAGTCACGTATAGTACACGAGTTGTCAATGGAAATAGTCGTACACATACGCGAGTTGCAATGAGGATAGTCGCATATGCAACTCAACACTTAGAAAAATAATATGGCAAGCTGGTTCAAAGGTAAATGCATCCCGATTCATGCCCATCTATAGTGTTTTGGAAAACTTCAATCCTAAAATATCCTTTTGTGTACCAACATAAGGAATGTCGGCACTTGGATGGAGAAGTGCCATTTGGGTTGATAACAGTCCAATTGATACTGGTATCTTCCTCCTAACATCAAGTTTCATCCTTTTGAGGGGTACAAACTTTTCTACATTTTCCTTTTTTTTACGCCACTATCAGCTAGAACTTCTGTCCTTGGCACTCTCTCCTATGTTATCTTTTGGTTCTTGGACATCTATCACTGACTCTATTTTTGTGTTAGAAACAGCTAAATTTTTGGCTTTGTTCTTCAATGCATTCTTTTAATTCTTGGTTAAACCCACAGTACTGAAGCTCACAATTGCCTTTGGGGCTGCATAAATTAATGGTTCCTTTCGTCTTGCAGAATTAGATGGGAGGTTGGCTTATGGTACCAAGAACATCAAATGCTTGGTCCTCAGGAATGCATCATGCATTCTCTTTAAATCTGTCTCGGTCACATATCTTGAATGATCCATGAATTGTGGACATGGAATCGTTGAGGATAGATAAAGCACTTAAAAATCATACCATCATTGGATAGTTTTTCTTCATCCAACAATCATTATTGTATGTGTTTCTCCACTTGCTAGTGAATGTGCATACTATAAGCCTTGTGACCATGAAGTTGCAACTTTCGTATAATACTTGATATAAAGATAGTTCACACATAAGCATACCAAGAATTTAGTTACATGTACAAAGAAAGTGTACACATAAGTGATTCAAAAATTATTTTTTAAACTCATGGAATAAAATGCTTCAAGTATGCATACACAATGGAAATCAAAGGTTCCTTGCAAAGAAAAGTATGCTTGTAGATGTAAATTGTAGTAACACATTAACCGTGTTAATCATGCACAAATTCCTTTTGAACATGAAACAAGCTCAAACTATAACCGAGAAAGAGTAAAGATTAAGACAGTCTTGGATAAAATATAGCACCAAAAGTTGAGGAACCTGGACAACGAGGGCCAAAATTCCAAATACAATGGTGCACATAACTTTTGAAAATTGCTTTAAGCTACTGGAGTTGAATCATTAACAGACCAGCAAGCAAGATTCTTTGTGAAATTGCAGAAACTTCTTAACCATGAACCATGCACAAAAACCTTCTAAACATGAGATATGGTGAATCTATAACTGAGAAAGAGGAAATACGAAGACAGATTTGAGTAAATATAGAAAACTATCTAATTTGCATTATAGATATGGCACAACTGCATGTAGCTTAAAACAACCAACAATCACAGAGACAAATATATTTAGCTTAATACAGAACTTAAAACAACCAGCAATCACATTACCACAAGAGATTATGATGCTGTCTACTAACATTTCAAACAATAGTCGTGCAATGAGAAGAGAGTACCTTCGAATATAATGGTTCATACAACTTCCGATATTTAGCTTCCAATGTTGTTCTTTCCTCAAAGAATTTTGCTTCAAGTTCATCATGATTGCTCTACAATAGTATAATCTTTTAGAAACTCACACATAATAACTTTTCTCTAGAGAAAAAAGCAAGATTCCACCATATGTTGCAGCCATAGCTACTTTGCAAGACTATACCAGAGAGTGGGAAAATGCCACCTGTATGTATGGTTTGAGTGTCTTAAAACCTGTACCTCAAGGCTTGAACTGTTTGGCCTGCAAGCTTCCCTAATTTACAATATTACTAAAGGTTATTAGCAAAGGGTATACACTGTATCATATTAGCTATCATTTCAATGTCATTAATGAAAAAGCCTGCAAATAAGCCTTATTAGGGTTTTCTCAGAATAAAACTTGCTTTCCTTGCAATAAAAGACCAAAACTTTCACAAACATTTTCCCTATATTGGATATCCCGAGCATGCCAGCTGCTAAAACTAACTATGTCTGAAGAGTATAATGCACATTAGGAAGTGTTAAAACTTATAACCTTATTTGGTAACCCTTGATCAAAGATGCCTTGCAGGCCATTTGAATATGATTATTTATCCATTAATCCACTTCATATTCAAATTGATGAGCTTCTCACTCAAGGGACTATGATCCAAATGGAGATCGGTGGACACCCACCTATTCCACTGGCTCAAAACAATTGTCCATTGTGGCAGTTTCCTAGTTATTTTTCTACAGTTTTTTGGGTCCTAAACTTTCGGGGTCATTTTGAGGCCCTAAATGATGTTTTCTGGAGATTCAGGACCAAATAGTTGCCATCGGCATGCATTTGGCTGACTAAAAGTTGTAAATCTTAGACATACCTTTCCAACGAGCTATCGAACTCCCAAATCAGAGATCGTATGCAAAAGTTATGATCACGGGAAGTTGACTGTTCAACTTACCACCTTGGGGCCGCAAACTTTATGACGGTTCATCTTCTAGGGTTACGTTTTGGACTTTTGGGGTTCTCACCTCATTCTTATTATAAATAGGCCCCTTTGGCCTCATTTTGTATTCAGATTGGCATGGATGAGCGTAGCAGCCACATCTCTTCTCAGAGATAGCTACCACCATTCTAGCAATTGTATTACAGTCTGTTCTATTTCCGCAATTTAATAGAATATTTGTTTACTGTATCTCTGTTATCTTTGAAAAATGTGTGTGATTATGATTCTGTATATGTTCTTTCATTTCGTTCACGAATAAATCCATATCAGTGGTATCAGAGCAATCTGCGCTTTGATTGTTTCTCAACGCATGTCCCCGACGAGGTCCGAGTATAGAGAGTTTGGTCTCGAACTAGTTTCACTTGATCATTCTCACCGTCCCAAATGACCTCCCATGGTGGAAGAAAAGAGATACGAGGGAGCAGGAGATCCTATCAAGTCATTGCTCGAGGAAGCCCTTGAGCGACAAAGGAACGAGATGATGGATAGTTTCACCCAAATCCTTCTACGAATGCTGGCAGCGGCAAGTGCATATTCAACAAACAGCTGATTCGGGGATGCAACTCCCTTTAAGGTACAAGTTAAATTTGATATTCCTTTATTTGAAGGAAAAATTGATGCAAATGCCTTAGATAATTGGTTGAATGTTCTAGAGGGTATTTCTCTGTCCACAATTTTTTCGACCGAGAAAAGATCACCTTTGCACTCCTTAAGGCAGTCCCCCATGCCCAAAATTGGTGGGGTACTTATTGTGAGCAAAACTCATCAAACGATTCTGGAATGTTTGAAACAAATCCAACTTGGGCATCTTTCATAGATACCGTCAGGGAATAGTATTACACTATGGGAAACTATGATGACTAGTACACAAAATGGACCATTCTGCGTCAAGAAAGGGATCGGACAGTGTCGGAGTACACCAATAACTTTCATACCCTGTGTACAAAGCTGAGTATCAAGGACTCCGAGCGGCACTTGATTCTAAAATATCGCAGTGGTCTACATAGGTACATCCGAACTGAGATGGACTTCCTCGACATATCTTCACTTGGATCCGCCTATCGGTATGCTGTCAAAATCAAGGAGCAATTTAAACAAAAGAACAAGTGAGACTCTGGACCTGCACACCCACCGCAGAAGCAAGGCAAGGGAAACCCTAGCCCGCAAAACACAGGTAAGGAAAGGACAACCAGAACCAGCCACGAGCAGAGAAGGGATATGGAAAGACAAAGAAGGACACTGGTAAGTGGTGCGAATCTCATAAAAGGCCTTGGCACAACACTGATGAATGTCGCTTAAAGCAGTCATTAATGGCCAAGATCAAATCTTCAGAATCAGATCCTGATTTTGATTTTGAACCCAATGCTAGAGTCACATACAATGGGAGGCAAATCATTAATGCAGACCCCACTACCACTGTTGCTACCACATAGATTCAACTAGAGGATCCTGAAGAGTCAGAGGTAGAGGAGTGCCTATTCCACTCGCAGATGTGGGTGAAGGGAATGCCTCTACATTTTATTGTTGACAACGACAGCAAAAAGAACCCGATCTCAGCAGAAGTCATCAAGAGATTAGAGCTTCTGAAAACACCACACCCGCAACCTTACCGCATCGGTTGGCTAAGCCAAGGCCGATGTGTCTGCATTACTCAAAATTGCCTCCTACCATATGGCATCAAGCCTTTCAAAGAAAAGGTACTGTGTGATGTGGCCCCACTTGAAGTCTATGATGTTCTTTTAGGACAACCATATATGTGGAAGCGTCATTCTGTATATGAGTCACGGCCTCGTAGCGTCATTATTACTTTGGGAGGAAAACTCTATTGAATACCAGATACTGTTGCACCTAACAAATTCTCACAAGGTAGGAAGATAAGCTACCACATCAGGAAATTATTCCTCTTAACAATTACGTCTGAAGGAGAACATAAGATCACAGAGACCTCCACACCCTCTACATAGGGTGTCTCTGCTCATCAAACACAAGAATAAGACAAAACCATTGTTTCCTCATCTATCCAAGTACCTCTACGATGCAAGGCCATGAATTCAAGGTTCTCATCTAGAAACAAATCATCTATACAACAATTATAGCCTTCTCAGGATGTCAAAGAAAGGAAGCCTCTTCACTTCAGCAAATGTCGCACCAGGAGATCAACTCAACACATAGTTCGAGATATGATACGAGATTCGACGCAATGGAGACCATTGCTTCCTAAGGAGGGAGGATTGATCCAGATGGATATCGGTGGGCACCCACCTATTCCATTGGCTCAAAATAATTGTCCATTGTGGCAATTTTCTCGTCATTTTTCTACAGTTTTTCAGGGCCTAAACGTTCGGGGTTGTTTTGAGGCCCTAAATGACATTTTTTGGATATTCGGGGCCAAATGGTTTCCATTGGTATATTTTTGGTTAACTAAAAGTTGTAAAACTTAGACATACCTTTCCAACGAGCTATGGAACTCCCAAATCGAAGATCATATGCAAAAGTTATGACCTCGAGAAGTTGACTGTTCAACTTACCACCTTGGGGCCACAAACTTTATGACGGTTCATCTTCTAGGGTTACGTTTTGGACTTTTGGGGTTCTCAACTCATTCTTATTATAAATAGGCCCCTTTGGCCTCATTTTGTATTTAGCTTGGCACGGATGAGCGTAGCAGCCACATCTCTTCTCAGAGATAGCTACCACCATTCTAGCAATTGTATTACAGTCTGTTCTATTTCCGCAATTTAATAGAATATTTGTTTACTGTATCTCTGTTATCTTTGCAAAATGTGTGTGATTATGATTATGTATATGTTCTTTCATTTCATTCACGCATAAATCTGGATCAGTGGTATCAGAGCAATCCGCTCTTTGATTGTTTTTTGGCGCATGTCCTCGACGAGGTCTGAGTATAGAGAGTTTGGTATCGAACTAGTTTCAGTTGATCATTCTCGCCTTCCCAAACGACCTCCCATGGCGGAAGAAGAGAGAGACGAGGGAACATTAGATACTATGAATTCATTGCTCAAGGAATCCCTTGAGTGATAGAGGAACGAGATGATGGATAGTTTCACCCAAATCCTTCTACGAATGCCGGCAGCAGCAAGTGCATCTTCAACAAGCAGTCGGCTCAGGGATGCAAATCCCTTCAAGGTACAAGTTAACTTTGATATTCCTTTATTTGAAGGAAAAATTGATGCAGATGCCCTAGATAATTGGTTGAATTTTCTAGAAGGGTATTTCTCTATCCACAATTTTTTCGACCGAGAAAAGATCACCTTTGCGCTCCTTAAGGCAATCCCCCATGTCCGAAATTGGTGGGGTACTTATTGTGAGCAAAACTCATCAGACAAGTCTGGAATGTTTGAAACAAATCCCACTTGAGCATCTTTCATAGATGCCGTCAGGGAATAGTATTACCTTGTGGGAAACTATGATGACCAGTACACAAAATGGACCATTCTGCATCAAGAAAGGGACCAGACGGTGTCGGAGTACACCAATAACTTTCATACCCTGTGTACAAAGCTGAGTATCAAGGACTCTGATCGGCACTTGATCCTGAAATATCGTAGTGGTCTACATCAGTACATTCGAACTGAGATGGACTTCCTTGACATCTCTTCACTTGGATCCGCCTATCGGTATGCTGTCAAAATCGAGGAGAAATTTTGACAAAAGAACAAGTGAGACTATGGACCAGCACACCCACCGCAGAAGCAAGGCAAGGGAAACCTTGGCCCGCAAAACACAAGACAAGAAAAGCACAACCAATCCCCACCATAAGCAAAGAAGGGAGATGGAAAGACAAAGAAGGACACTGGTAAGTGGTGCAAATTTCATAAAAGCCCTTGGCACAACATTGATGAATGTCGCTCAAAGCAGTCATTAGTGGCCGAGATCAAATCTTCAGAATCAGATCCCGATTCTAATTCTGAATCCAATGCCACAGCCACATACAATGGGAAGCAAATCATTGATGCAGACCCCACTGCCACTGTTGCTACCGCACAGATTCAACTAGAGGATCCTGAAGAGTCAGAGGCAGAGGAGCATGTATTCCACTTGCATATGTGGGTGAAGGGAACGCCTCTACATTTTGTTGTTGACAATAGCAGCCAAAAGAACCTGAACTCAGCAAAAGTCATCAAGAGATTGGAGCTTCCGACAACACCACACCCACAACCTTATAGCATCGGTTGGCTAAGCCAAGGACAAGGTATCCGCATTACTCAACAATGCCTCCTACCATATGGCATCAAGCCTTTCAAAGACTAGGTACTGTGTGATGTTTCCCCATTTGAAGTCTGTGATGTTCTTTTAGGACAACCATATATGTGGAAGCGTCATGCTGTATATGAGTCACAACCTCGCACCGTCATTGTTACTTTGGGAGGAAAACTCTATCGAATACCAGAGACTGTTGCACCTAACAAAGTCTCGCAAGGTAGGAAGATAAGCTCCCACATCAGAAAAATATTCCTCTTAACAATTGCGTCTGAGGGAGAACATAAGATCATAGAGACCTCCACACCCTCTACACAGGGTGTCTCTGCTCATAAAACACAAGAAGAAGACAGAACCATTTTTTCCTCATCTATCTAAGTACGTCTATGATGTAAGGCCACGCATTCAAGGTGCTCATCCAGAAACAAATCATCCATACAACAATTACAGCTTTCTTGATATGTCAAAGAAAGGAAGCCTCTTCACTTCAACAAATGTCGCACCAGGAGATCAACTCAACACACAGTTCGAGATATGATACGAGATTCAAGGGAATGGAGACCATTGCTTCCTAAGGAGGAAGGATTGATCCAGATGGAGATCAGTGGCCACCCACCTATTCCACTAGCTCAAAACAATTGTCCATTGTGGCAGTTTCCTAGTTATTTTTCTATAGTTTTTCGGGTCCTAAACTTTTGGGGCCGTTTTGAGGCCCTAAATGACGTTTTTTGGAGATTCGGGGCCAAATGGTTTTTATTGGCATGCATTTGGCCCACCAATAGTTGTATATATTAGACAGACCTTTCCAACGAGCTATCGAACTACCAAATCAGAGATCGTATGCAAAAGTTATGACCCCAGGAAGTTGACTGTTCAACTTACCACCTTGGGGCCGCAAATTTTATGACGGTTCATCTTCTAGGGTTACGTTTTGGACTTTTGGGGTTCTAAACTCATTCTTATTATAAATAGGCCCCTTTGGCCTCATTTTTTATTCAGCTTGGCACGAATGAGTGTAGTAGCCACATCTCTTCTCAGAGATAGCTACCACCATTCTAGCAATTGTATTACAGTTTGTTCTATTTCCGCAATTTAATAGAATATTTGTTTACTGTATTTCTGTTATCTTTGCAAAATGTGTGTGATTATTATTCTATATATGTTCTTTCATTTTGCTCATGCATAAATCCGGATCAGTGGTATCAGAGCAATCTGCTCTTTGATTATTTCTCGGTGCATGTCCCTGATGAGGTTCGATTATAGAGAGTTTGGTCTCGAACTAGTTTCACTTGATCATTCTCGCCGTCCTAAACGACCTCCCATGGTGGAAGAAAAGAGAGACGAGGGAGTAGGAGATCCTATCAATTCATTGCTCGAGGAAGCCCTCGATCGACAGAGGAACGAGATGATGGATAGTTTCACCCAAATCCTTCTATGAATGTCGACAATGGCAAGTGCATCTTCAACAAGCAGCCGGTTCGGGGATGCAACTCCCTTCAAGGTACAAGTTAACTTTTATATTCCTTTATTTGAAGGAAAAATTGATGCAGATGCCCTAGATAATTGGTTGAATGTTCTAGAAGGGTATTTCTCTATCCACAATTTTTTTGACCAAGAAAAGATCCCCTTTGCGCTCCTTAAGGCAGTACCCTATTTCCAAAATTAGTGGGGTACTTATTGTGAGCAAAACTCATCACACGAGTCTAGAATGTTTGAAACAAATCCTACTTGGGCATATTTCATAGATGTTGTCAGGGAACAGTACTACCTTGTGGGAAACTATGATGACCAGTACACAAAATGGACCATTTTGCGTTAAGAAAGGGACCAGACGGTGTCGGAGTACACCAATAAATTTCATACCTTGTGTACAAAGCTGAGTATCAAGGACTCTGAGTGGCACTTGATTTTGAAATATCGCAGTGGTCTACATCGGTACATTCGAACTGAGATGGACTTCCTCGACATCTCTTCACTTGGATTCGCCTATCGGTATGCTGTCAAAATCGAGGAGAAATTTCGACAAAAGAACAAGCGAGACTCTGGACCTGCACACCCACTGCAGAAGCAAGGCAAGGGAAACCCTGGCCCACAAAACACAGGACAAGGAAAGGACAACCAGTCCCCACCACAAGCAAAGAAAGGAGATGGAAAGAAAAAGAAGGACACCGGTAAGTAGTGCGAATTTCATAAAAGCCCTTGCCACAACACTGATGAATGTCGCTCAAAGCAATAATTAGTGGTCGAGATCAAATCTTCAGAATCAGATCCTGATTCTGATTCCGAACCCAATGCCACAGCTGCATACAAGGGGAGGCAAATCATTGATGCAAACCCCACTGCCACTGTTGCTACCGCACATATTCAACTAGAGGATCCTAAAGAGTCAAAGGTATAGGAGCGCCTATTCCACTCGCAGATGTGGGTGAAGGAACGCCTCTACATTTTGTTGTTGACAATGACAGCCAAAAGAACCTGATCTCAGCAGAAGTTGTTAAGAGATTGGAGCTTCCAACAACACCACACCCGCAACCTTATAGCATCGGTTGGCTAATCCAAGGACGAGGTATCCGCATTACTCAACAATGCCTCCTACCATATGGCATCAAGCCTTTCAAAGACGAGGTACTGTGTGATGTGGCCCCACTTGAAGTCTGTGATGTTTTTTTAGGACAACCATATATGTGGAAGCATCATTTTATATATGAGTCATGGCCTCGCAGCATCATTGTTACTTTGGGAGGAAAACTCTATCGAATACCAGAGACCATTGCACCTAACAAAGTCTCGCAAGGTAGGAAGATAAGCTCCCACATCAGAAAATTATTCCTCTTAACAATTGCGTTTGAAGGAGAACATAAGATCACAGAGACCTCCACACCCTCTACATAGGGTGTCTCTGCTCATCAAACACAAGAAGAAGATAGAACCATTGTTTCCTCATCTATCTGAGTACCTCTACGATGCAAGGCCATGCATTCAAGGTGCTCATCCAAAAACAAATCATCCATACAATAATTACAACCTTCTCGGGATGTCAAAGAAAGGAAACCTCTTCACTTCAGCAAATGTCGCACCAGGAGATCAAATCAACACATAGTTTGAGATATGATGCGGGATTCGATGCAATGGAGACCATTGATTCCTAAGGAGGGAGGATTGATCCAGATGGATATTGGTGGCCACCTACCTATTCCACTGGCTCAAAACAATTGTCCATTGTGGTAGTTTCCTAGTTATTTTTCTACAGTTTTTCAGGTCCTAAACTTCTGGGGCCGTTTTGAGGCCCTAAATGATGGTTTTTGGAGATTCGGGGCCAAATGGTTTCCATCGGTATGCATTTTGACAACCAAAAATTGTAAAGCTGAGACAAACCTTTCCAGTGAGCTATTGAACGCCCAAATAGGAGATCATATGCAAAATTTATGACCCTGGGAAGTTGACTATTCAACTTACCACCTTGGGGCCGCAAACTTTATGACGGTTCATATTCTAGGGTTACGTTTTGGAATTTTGGGGTTCTCACCTCATTCTTATTATGAATAGGCCCCTTTGGCCTCATTTTGTATTCAACTTGGCACGGATGAGCGTAGCAGCCACATCTCTTCTCAGAGATAGCTACCACCATTCTAGCAATTGTATTACAGTTTGTTCTATTTCCGCAATTTAATAGAATATTTGTTTGTTGTATCTCTGTTATCTTTGCAAAACATGTGTGATTATGATTCTATATATGTTCTTTCATTTAGTTCATGCATAAATCCGGATCAGACTATACTATTCCAGTTACCACGTTCCCACCGAGGTGGATCCCATCTTTACCAATTGAGACGAACTTCTTCAAGGTGGATCTTACTATTGTTTCCTTGTTATTTCAGGCCAATAAATGCAAATGAAGTGCATACTCTCTGGCGAAAACTAATTTACCTATGAGAGGGGCATACAAACCAATCAAGGTTTTTTGGAACAGATCACAAGCCTACTTGCGCCACCTAGTAATGTCTTGTTAACTATTTATTGTTTAACTACACTATCATGGAAAGTTCACAAACTCCAAATTAATAAGGCTAAATGCCCAAACCTATTTGTACTGACCAAATATAAAAATGTGAATAGTGTTGTCACTATTCGGAAAGACATGAATATGCTTCACCAACAGGCAATAAATTATGAACTCAAAGCAATAAGAAAATATGCAATACCTCGCCCCTCCATGGTGGTAAAGTTTTGCCCCACCTCATTCATGGAAGACTTGGAACGTATTGTTTTCTCAATGGCCATGAGTGGCCATGATCCTGATGCTATATCAAAGAGAATATGGTTATGGTACCTGATAAAAAAAAATAGCAAACTAATGAATATTTATATCATATTACATATGGTTGCTATAACTTGTAGGAAATAGACTATAATTTATAAGAATTTTTCTATAACCTTTTCACATTAGCCTGTTTTTGTCACATGCTTGGCATTTTTGACACCCTTCTTTAGCTTATCTTCATAAACTTGTTTGCCATATTTTTTCTCGGGTACTAATCAATTTTTTTCCTATAGAGCGAGCAGATCCCAGTAGCTATTGTAGCACTGAAATTGAAATGAAAATAATCATGTTCAAAAGAATGTCGAGTTATGTGTTCATCATTCATTTGGTAAGTACCCTTAACACAATATTAAAATGTTCAAATATTACAGAAAAATCTAGAATAGAGTCTCCTAACTTCAAAAATGATTGTGGCTAGTTCGTCTACCAAGTGCATTAAGATAAAAATGGGCACTAAATAGAGCACTTCAAAATAAAATGCAAATGGAAAAGATAAAGCAAAAACAAGGAATAGAGGTTCAAACCTAAAAATAGTAGAAATTCATGGTTATTGCGGTTATGCATTGTGATAGTCATAAAAACTGAAAATCGAATACCCAGTTGGTCAAAATTTCACCTAACACATCCAATCTAAAATACTCATTTTTCTCCCTTGAAAGCTCTGTTCTTTTTTTATTCGCCTGTCTCTTTATTGTGAAAAAACATGTTGTGAAACCTAATTCGTTCCCCCACAATGAGCTTTGGCTTGATTCCCCCTCTTTATCGTTTTCCTTTGAAAACCCTAAAAACCCTAAGGTAAGAACAATAGTACTGAATTCCGTAGAAAATATTTCTCTGGATACTACATCTGATGATCAGAATACAAGATATGTTCATAAATATGAAATTATCAAGAGTGAAGTGAATGAAAGCAGGCGCATTTAGCCCCTGTCTACTACACCGAGTGTTGAAACCATTGCAATCCATGATAACGATGATGAAGAAACCCTAGGTTTTATCTGATGTAGAGGAGAAGACCGAAGGAAGCCTGCAACTGAGCATAACGTTTGTCAAGGTTCCAAAATAAAAGCAAAGCTTGAAACTCAACAAATTAGTGGATATTAACAATTTCGAGAGTACTGAAAATGGGGAAAACTATGCAGTATATTTTCAGGGAAGTGGGTAGAGGATGCTTCATATCCTTTTTATCAACCCGGTTCTCGTCCTTATCTTGATGAAGCCTTTAATTGCCAAGAAAATGGAATGACTGTGAGCTTCCAAGGTAGGAAAGGCATACCCTTTGACCCTGCATGTATGCCATGTGCATCAAATTGTACTGTGTATCCATCCCATGTACACGACAGAGGGAGGAGATGCAGATGGGAAAGTTACACAATAGAGGGAACCGATGGAGATGCAGCAAACTTACTGAACAAGTAACTGTCGAAAACATAAAATTCTCCATAGCCTGGTGCTACTAAGCCCGGTGAAACAAATAAAATACCAAACCAGGGTCCAACAAACCCTTGTACAACAGCAAAGCATGGTGAAAGGATTTAAATACCATAACCAGGTGGTGCCAGTGGTACAGGTGCAAAGTGTACTTCTGCTAGCTATGGATATCGATCACGAAATTAAGGTTATTCTCCCCGATCACGAAGGTAACAATCTATATCTAGTCCTGGAACTGAAACTACTGCTACTAGCATTAGGTCTCAATCTGGTGAATCTGGCTGAGCGTTTGCTATTAGCTCTTCCAATTGAAACTATACCCCTGACTGGTGCTCCGCCTTCATAACCTTTAGAAGTGGTATATTATTTACCCAACAGTGTGAGTGATCGGTCTGGGTGAGCTATTGAAGGATGGACCTTGGCCAGAAATAGGAAACATCTTCAACAACAAGAAGATATTCAACAACACATGAGGCACATGGCGAACATTGGTTGGAACAAAAAACCAGACACTTGACGAATGTTGGTTGGGCAAAGGGACGACGATGCTACAGTGTTTTAAAACCCGACTTCTGAGAGAAAAACGCCTAACGATGTAAACATGTTATCTTTAAAGGTCTACTACTGACTAACCACTACGAATTTGGCATGTTTCTTATGGGTTCTGACAATTAATAACTCAAAAGTTTGAAATTAATAAATCAAAAGTTTTCTTGTTGCGTTATCTTTGACTATCAAGTGCACGCAGTATCTAACACAAAGAAACCTTGGCTAAATTTTCAGATGATGGTGGGCCATGGCAGATCAAGAGTTTGGCATTGAAAGTACAATCCAATTTATCTATCCGTGTAATTTATATCTTGATTCTCAATTGAATATTTACGACGTAAGGCATTTTCTCTGGGGTCCTATTTCTCATAAGCATTTTCAATTGGTTCATTCTTGATCGTCCCTCCGGCTAATCATATTTTGCCACCTGTAATTTTTTTCAACCAATCTGCCGAAGGGCTCATCGTCGACACCCATCTAGATGCTCCTCGTCACTGTAGTGGGTAGTGCTGTCGGGGATTCCATCCGCTGATACATCCAATCCACCAAAAACCCCATCGCCACCATAACATTTCATGGCACCCAACTGGGACTCAAGTCGGCTCCCATCGTAGCTTCTCGGTCTTTTCTTCCTCTATGTTCCCCATAAATTTAAATATCTTGGAAACGGAGAATCCCAATTATAATGAAGATCATGATTTGAAGAAAAAAAATCATAACAGTGGAAGAGCAAGTTACATGAATGGCTAGAGCAATCCATGGGACTATGCAGACCAAAACTGCAGGCAGCACAACACTGGTACAACTAATGTAATGGATCTATTAAATAGATTTAGGGATTTGAAAATTAATCTTTAGCCAAGGGGATTTGGAAATTAATTTTGCGGTCCAAGAGTTTTGAATTTTATTGTTGTCACTTGCTTTCCTTTCCAAATCGTATGTAAAGGATTGTTACTCGTTGATTTCCAGATTGTAGGTAAAGGTGTAAACTATTCATTTTCCTCCTGCCTATTTATTTTTAATTTTGTTGAATTCTATTTTACATAAGTTGAAATTGAAACTTTTGTTTTCATATATAAATCACATTTTATATCGAATTTCGAAAAGAAAAGATCTTGTTTAACCATTTCCTATGGATAATTCTTACACCATGACACTATTCCTCATCTACAATCCATTTTTTTGAATTATAATGGAAGTCTATGTAAATCTGAACAATTTACATTTTTTTATATAATTTTTAATGAATTTTTTATTACTTTTATGATATTGATTTTGTGCAATTTAAACTTTATGAATTTAATTTTTTTTTAAATGATAATTAGTTTACAAAACTTATTTTTATACTTGGAACTTATTTTTATTAATTTTTAGTTTTAAATGTAAAAACAACCCCTTGGCATCGTTTTTTAAACTTATATTTAGTATTTATACCAGTTTATCACTTTCAGCACAATAACATTAATAATGGCAATAACATGTCTTTCACAATACTAATTATAAACTTAAATAATTGTAAGCATACCCATTGATGATGATTGTGGAGGAATGTCTGTCAGTTGTGTTTCATAATACAATGACATTACCTCTATGTTTAAATCATTTACCTTGCCCCCACATTGCCCCCACACATCTACACAAGTTTTAAGAGAGTAGTAAGCAACCCTGGCACGGTGTAGGAATAGCGAAGAGGAGGTGAGGGATGGAGATGGCGGTGCTCTCAGACCTCCAATTCGTGGATGCGGTTACCGACTTCTATAGTCTGATAAACTGTGGCAATGGCCAGGATTCTAATGTGTAAGGTCATTTTATCCCTGTCTTTTCACTTCATTTTTTACTACTGCACTTCTCTATTGGTTGTTCCTGTCTTTTGCAGTTTCCTTTTTCTGGGTGGTTTTGGATTTTGGTACTTGCTCTCTATGATTGAGGTCTATCCTTTCACTACATTTCGTCTGGTTTGTTGCTCCCCCTTGCATTTTCTCACTAGGGTTTGGTGTGGCTTGCCGTTTTTTAATGTGGGTTTGTTCAAGGTTTCTTTTTACCACTAGCTCAACCTTCTGAGCTCTTCTCAGCCAATAACGACGACTAGAGTCCATCCTCTGCGAAGAGGACTAGTACCAACCAGTCTAAAATAAGTGGGAATTGTATATAGCTATTGGTATTGGATTTTTGAACAATAGACTAGCAATTTCAGATGGTCTGTGTGTAGATGGACCTATCGAGTCTGTCACCTTTTTATCTACGTTGTTTTGTGGGGGTCTCTCCTCTCCTACGGAATTCTGTGATTCTCTTCCATCTGACTTTCTGGGGTTTGTCTGTCCCTGCTCCCTTGTCTCCCATCGCTTTTGCTCCTAGTCATGGCTGTCGTTTTCAGAGACTTTTGGGATGATTTCGGGGTTACTTGTACCTGTTGACTTTGGCTCTGTCCTTTTCCTCTGAGGTTAATACCCTAACTAGGGTTGAACTCCTTGGTTCTCCCCTGTCTTTGGGTTTACGTTTTCTTGTTCTTCTCACCTGTTTCTGCCAGTTTTCTGTTGACTTTCATGACTGGCTGTGTTGGTTTTTCTCTTCTGTCCTTATGTCGGAAACCCATGATGGGTCTTCCAGTCCATCAGTGACTCTTTGTGCGGCTCGTTCTCAGCATCGCCGAAAGGCTAAGGCCCATAAAATTCTTGATGGTAAATTGGGCTTTGTAGTGGGTCACGATGTTTACATGGATAGGGTGGAGGCGTTGTGCTCCCACGCACTCATTGGCAGATTGGAATACTGCTCAATGGACAAGAAATCCTGGTTTTCTTGGGCCACCGAACATTGGAAACCTTTCCTGTCTTATGTTCCTGCTATCAGTTTATTGGCCCAGGGGTGGATTGTCTTTGTCTTCCTGGAGGAATCCCATGCCACTTCTATCCTCAATCGCCTTTGGAGAGTGGGTGATGGGTCTCTTGTCTTGGACCATTGGCATGTGCATTTTGATCCTACTCATGAAAGGGTTAAAAAGAGACATTTGTGGGCCTTGCTCCCGGGTCTCTTCCTCCCACTCTGGAATCGATCACTCATGGAGGGTATTGGAAACACCATTGGGTGTTTCGTGGTAGTGGAAGAGGATTTTATGAACACATATGATAAGAGGATGGTGAGGATATTAGTGGAATTGGATATCATGAAGGGATTACCGGCTGATATTGAGATTCTCTGCCAAGAGCGACTATTCATTCAACAGCTTGATTATCAGGGTATACCATTTAGATGCAGTCATTGCTGTGACACGAGTCACCTACGCCGTGACTATCCTTCCTTTCTCTAGGGATCTGCATCCCCGAGACATTTCCATCGTCTTGTGGTTCATGTGTCTCCCCAACCTGTGAAGAAGGCCACTCCGGTAATATCACCCATTACTCTTACAGACACTTCTAAGGGTTTCCTACATAACACTTGTTCTCTTTTTTATGATGCTATAGATCATGATTTAGCCTTTATTGATTCAGTGGCTATTGGTCTTGTCCCCCCCTCTTCTTTGGAGAATGAGGAACCTGTGCCTCTTGATCATCCTCCTGCTCCTTGTGAGGAGGTTCGACCTTGCATCCTATCCTTGGATTCCATTGATTCCCACAATCCTGTTCTTCCTTCTGGTTCTTCTCACGACTCTCCACTCCCCCTAGAGAGGGCTTCTCCTTCCCCCTTATTCTCGGATTTGGATTTCCCCCCTCTTCCCAACGCTAGCCACTCAGCTCTGGCTAGTCCACCACACAACCCTGTCACCTCCCCGTCCTTTGCGGACCCTACCTTACAAAAAACCCTGACTATCTTCTCAGATAAAACCCCTCTTTCCCCCTCGGTCCTTACACTAGACTCCATCCGTTTTGAAAATGTCACCATAAGAAGGAAAAAAAATAAAAAAATTCCACTTGATTTCTCGGAATCTGCCCTAGCCCAATATACCCCTCTATCTACACGACTAAAATCTGCGGCTCATCATCCCCCCTCTTCATCTCCCAGGGTCCTTAGAGCGTCGACCCCACAACAGAGTGGTTCATAATGCGTATCATTTCCCTTAACGTCCGTGACTTGGGAGGCTTAGCCAAGCATAAAAGTCTCCATCACTTGTTCTCTTCTTATACTCCAGATTTCCTTCTCCTACAGGAAACAATGACTAGCTCCTACCCAGCCCTTCTCGCTTTCTCCAAGCTTTGCCCTGGTTGGGATTTCTATGCGATCAGTTATATCGGTCTCTCGGGAGGCATTCTTTCCAGGTGGAATCCGAAACTACTAAAATGTAAAGCTTATCATACTGTAGCAGGTATCTTGCTTAAGGCCATGATTCGAGGCTCCTCCTTGTCTCTCTCCAGACTAAATTGCTATGGTCCTTATCACAATCGTGAACACTTTTGAAATTCTTTGGCAAATGGTGGTCTTCTCTCCTTGCCCAATCTTATCCTGGTAGGAGATATGAATTTTACACTGAATGCATCTGAGATATGGGGCACTAAGGCTCAACCTGACCCTCTGGGACCCTTTTTCTCCAAACTTATCTCGGATCATATGCTCGTGGATGTTTCCCCTTTTTGTGCTGGACCTACTTGGAGGAATGGAAGGACAAGGGAAGAGGGTATATCAAAAAGATTAGATCGTTTCCTCTTATCTGATCACCTTGTCAGCATTCTTACTAGGTATCGGGTTTGGGCTCATAGAAGTGGGATCTTTGATTACTTCCCTGTTCTATTTGAATGGATGGACCATCCAATCTCTTGTGTATACCCATTCAAATTCAATCACTCCTGGCTAGAAAATGAAGATTTTATTCAACTTGTTAGATCTGAATGGCCTCTTATCTTGTCTTGTGGCTCGGAGGATTCCATGTCTGAACTCTCTAATAAACTACGTAATTTAAAAGCAAGGGTTAAGTCCTGGACAAAGAATGAAACTATCAAGTTGAAGGAAAAATCAGCCTTATTAGAAGATGAAATTAGCTCACTTCTGGACTATTCACATTCAGCTATATTAAGTGTAAAGGAACAGTACAGATTGAATTCTCTTAAATATGATCTTAATAAGATTCTGGATCATGAATTGCGCTCTGCAAGATTACAGAGCAGGGTAACTTGGGCCTTACATGGTGATGCTAACACCAAATCTTTTCATGCGGTGGAAACTGCTCGAAAAAATCATAATGCCATCTGGAGTTTACAAGATGAAGCGGGTAATTTGGTTATTGATGATCAGGGTCTCAAATATTTGGGGACACATTACTTTAAAAAGATCTTTGCTGATGATCAAAATATGAATATTGTTTCCCAACTCAAGGTGATTCATCTTTTTCCATCGTACATCAGTCCTGAAGAAAACAAGATTTTCACAGGTTCAGTTACTTTATCTGAAGTGGAAGCTTCTCTTAAAACCTTCAAAAAAGATAAATCATCGGGCCCTGATGGTTGGCCGGTTGAGTTCTATCTGTATTTTTTTGATTTAATGGGGCTTGAACTTGTCAATTTGGTTGAGACTTCCAAGAGATTGGGATGAGTGACTCCTTCCCTTAACTCTACTTTTATAGCTCTCATCCCCAAAAAAGAACTTCCGGTCACCTTTGCTAATTTTCGTCCAATTTCTCTTTGTAACCTGGCCTACAAGTTGATATCCAAGGTAGTAGCTCTGAGACTCAAACCATTCTTAGATAGATCTATCTCCCCTCAACAATTTGGCTTTCTGAAGAACCATCAAATCTTTGAACCATTAGCCATTACTCAGGAAGTCCTCCACACTGTCAAAACAAAAAATAGGTGTGCTCTTATCCTCAAGCTTGATTTGACAAAGGCTTTCGATAGGGTTAACTGGACTTATATCCATCTTATACTTATTCAAATTGGGGTTCCTCTTGAGGGAGTGAACTGGATCATGGGCTGTATTTCTTCTGCAAATTTTGCCATACTTGTTAATGGTTCCCCCTCGCCCTTCTTCACTGCGACACATGGCATTAGGCAGGGTTATCCTTTGTCTCCTATGTTATTTATTCTGGTTATTGAAGGTCTCAGCTTACTGATTGAAGATGCCAAAGTTAATGGTAGAATTAGAGGTATCAAGATTTTTCCACAACTATTCCTCACACATCTACTCTTTGTAGATGATGTGATTATGTTTGGAATGGGCTCCTATGAGGAATGGCTGGCTTTCAAAGTTATTCTAGATACTTTCAGTGAAGCCTCTGGAATGAGGATTAACACGAACAAATATTGCTTTCTTCATAACAACCTAGAAGCTGATTTAATCCGTAGGATCACAGGACTGCTCCCTTTCAGATTTGAGTACTTAAATCATGGATTTAACTATCTTGGATACTTCCTTAAGCCTTCGGGGTATTTGGTCAAAGACTGGCTCTGGATTATTTCTAAATATGAAAAGCGGATCCTCCACTGGACCAATCGGTTCTTATCCCTTGGTGGTCGTCTTGTCCTTATTCGATTTGTTCTCTCCAGTATTCCTGTCTATTGGATGGCATTAGTTCCGATTCCTCAGTCCATTATTGATAAACTCAGATGTTTGATTTTCTCCTTTTTGTGGGGTTCTTCACCAAAGAATAAGAAGTTCCACCTCGTGGACTGGCACCTCCTTGTGCGCCCAACTACCATGGGTGGTTGGGGAATTAAGCATTTAACTTGGTTCAACCTTTATTTGAGATTGACAAGCTTCTGGCTTGCACTTAATGGTAATGGAATCTGGTTTCAGCTTATCTCGGTTAAATATATGAAAAATTTACCATTACATTTGTGGCTAAGAGAAAAGTGTTTTACTCCTCGAAGTGCTTCGATTATCTGGAGAGGTTTCCTTCAAACCATCACTTGGCTGGGCAGGGGGTTAATCTGGGAAGTTGGAAATGGTACTGCTGTTCGATTGGGAGTGGATCCCATCATTGGTCTGGGGTCTACCTTTCTTCTTCCTTGTGATTTACGAGACTACCTGGAAGATTATGGTATCTGTACACTAGCTCAGGCAAGGAATCAAACACCATTTGCTTCGAGTTATTGGTTCTCGGTAGATGATCTTGACCTTTAAGGTGATTGGAGGATTATATGGGAGAACTTCACGAGGGGGCTGGAATTTGGACGAATTCGTCTCTTTGATCACTATGATTCTCTGCAATGGTCATATAAAAATTATGTGGGACCTTTTACTGCAGCATTGGGATATGATTGTATCACTTCCCTGTATTGTTCCGAGGATCAGGCTTCGGTTCTTGATTTGATTTGTACCCTCAATATTCCTCTAAAGATTGGCTGCTTCACTTGGTTATTGGGAAGGGGTCGAATACTGACTTGGGATCAACTCCAACTCCACGTTTACCAGGGGCCTAGTAGATGTGTTCTTTGTGGGCAGAATGCAGAGGATATTCAGCACCTCTTTTTGGGCTGTTCTTTTTCTCTTAGTATCCATTCTTACTATGAAGCTCGCTTTGGGTATTCTTCTCCCCATCATGCTTCTGTTTCAACCTTTTTGGAGTACGGGTTCTACCACACTGTATCTTATGCCCCCTTCAGATACCTTCTTATTTTCATATTCTGGTGTATTTGGAAACTTAGGAACATATGCCTATTTGACTCTGGATTTCCTTCTGTCCATTTAGTTATCTCCTAGATTGAATTTCTACTGAACTTACACCCTATCCCGCAAAAAAAACAAAAATTTAGAAACATCGGTCCAAGTCCTATGAAGTTTTTTCCTTGCGGCTTCTTTGATGGGGCAGCTACTGAGCATATGGGTGGTGCTAGCTTTGTGATATTTCTCAACAATGATCACTTCTTTAGCTTCTCCATGGGCTGTGGTAGCAGCTCAAATACTCGAGCGGAATTACTGGCACTTTGGGCTATTTTGAGAGTGAGTAAGCTAATGGGGTTACCCATGCATTCCATTTTTGGTGAGTCACTTGTTACTATATCTTGGCTTAACAGACACACATCACCAAATGTTCCATCTCTGAATCATTGGTGTGATGATATTCGATCTATGCTGTTACATGCCCCTCTTGTGATCTTCAAACATATATATCGTGAGCATAACTCGATGGCGGATGGTCTCTCCAAACAAGCGTTGAAGTTGGATATGGGTTCTGGAATCTTCTTTGAATCTCTAGAAGGATTGATCATAGATCGAGGCCAATTTATGCTTTTCTAGCTTGTGCTGAGCTTCTGTTTCTTTTTATTGGCTCTAAGTGATTGATATATCTATTATATTGTATCTACTAGTTTGAGACTATCAGCCAGCAAGTTTTGCTCAAGATCTGTCTGTTTTATGATCACTCTCGATATTATCTAGCATATTCTGAGCTGTTTCATCAAGGATGATGAGATAAATCTGCTATGATCAGACTTAGTGCTCCTACTCTATGGATTGGTTGCTTGTATGTTCAGTATTATTCTGTCATGCTATGTTGTGGGTTTATACTAGCTTTCTTTGCCAGGAAAGTTGGTTATTGTTTAAGATGTCTTTTGATTCCTATGAATAACAAAGACTGGTATTTTTTCCTCTGAAAAAAAATAAAAAATCATTTACCCATTGTACCCATACACACTGAATTAAAATCAAATAATGTCGATGATATGGTGGTACATTGATTTGAATGCAAATTTTTTTAATCCATGTGATTATAATGATTATGGTGGTACATTGATTTAGCAAATTTTTTTAATTCATGTGATTATAATGGTTATGGCCCACGGGGATGACATGGTATGAAATGTTTTAATCCATGCGATTATCATGCTGGTTAACATTCATTGAGCTGAATTTTCAACTTATTGGGTTTGTTTTAAAATTTTTAAGAGAAGTGATTTTGTCTGAAACTACAAATTTTTTTATTTTTTTTCACATTTGTCTTTAAGATTTTTTATGAATATGATTAAAATTCCAGGTGAGGTAGAGTTTCAAAGGTGTGGTGGCAGAGTTTTTCTATGAAGCTTTGTCCTTGGAGATTTTACACTATTTTAAACGACCTAGATGCTAACACCATTTTAAACCGACCGAGATGCTTGAAAAATCGATTAGAGTTATAAATCAATTGAAATTATGCCTTTTTTGAGTTGTTGGATTCCAGCCAATGAGATGCAAAGTGTTGTCTTTTTATACAACGTCTCTATAAATTATCATATTTTGATTAATTAAAACAGTTAAGAAAGTTGGTAATTGAACAAATATATATTTTGAAGTTGTGATTCTTGGTTTTGATATAAAAATAGTAACATACTTAGATTAGGTTATAGAGCTCTTTAGAACAATGTACATTGAGAAACTAAATGGTGGTGGGATACAGTATGGAAGAACACAAGTGTTAATGAAGAGAAAACTATATGTTATTAGTATTGAAAAATAAGGTTTTTACTTGGGAGATGCTTCAAAAGTATAATAAGGAGGGTATTAGTATATATAGGGAACTTTAAAACAATTTACATTGGGAAATTACATAGTGATGGGATAAACTATGAAAGAATAAGCTGTTCATAGACAAAAAATTGTTTGTGGTTAGTATTGAAAAATAAGGTATTTACATAGGAGATGCTTCAAAAATATAATGAGGGTCTTAGTATATGTAATTGTGTAAGCATGGAGCATAAACTAATATTTTTTATCAATAGTGTTTTTGCTCAATAGATATGGAAGGATTGGGTTTTTAATGGGTCATAATGATTATTGGCTTGGATTGTTTGTTGGATATTGTTTAAAGGCTTGCTATGATAGGCACACATTTAAGAAATTTAGATTTATACCTTTCTTGGTTTTATGGGGTATTTGAATTGCATGCAATGTCCTTTTACTTGACAATAAAAATATGTATACATTCCAAGGGGGTATTGGGAAGAGTTGTGTGGTAGAGGCGTGGGGGACAGATCGCAAGAGTGTTGTGCGGAGGGGAGACACGTAGTGGAGAAGGGGGTGGTTCAGGTGGAACGAAGGTCAGTTTTTTTCTCTAAATCTTGTGGAGGGTGAACTTGGCTCCTCTACAAAGAATAAAGAGAAGTATGAGAAGCCACTTTCTCCATCAATTGGTGCAGTAAAGAATGGAAAGCTAGTCTTTAGCTTGGGCATGGTATGGTGAGAAACAAAACACAAAGATGATGCTAAAAATTACACAAATCCATGAATAACAATAAAGAATTATCTTTCATCATATCATCGGTAAGATTTTGTTTTTCTTATGAAATCCTTCAACAAGTTATTTAAATGGTTGTGAAGACATTCCAAAATCCACATCCTCATGTACGATGGGCGGCCTCCAATTCAATTGGGAAACTATCAAGCGTTTTGGGCCTAGATTTGTAACAGCATATCACCAGCAAAATTAAGTGCAGACATATGCAGCTTCAACAATACTCAACTTTAGTGAAAATATAATACCTGATATAGTAAGCAGGCTACTTGCTCTTTTGCAAAATAGAAGACATATAAAGATGAGTATTTATATGATGGAGAGCATGACCGTATATTTACAGGTTTCTCTTGGAAGCGAGGGTGTTCATATATCATTTTGTTTTTAGGGAGAAAAGGGTTTTTATCAGGGACTACTAGGTGAATGAGACATTGAGAAATCAAGATGTCAGCTCTTAATTGAAATCAAGACGTCAATCCCACTTATTTGAAATTGTCACATAAAACGCTGCTAAAGATCAAAGGAATCTTAGAGTTGAATGGTATAGACTTATAAGTTCAATAAAATGAAATGGTCTTCTAAATCTAAGTACAGAGATTGAATTTGCACTCGGTCCATCTCATCTAAGATTGGTGTCAGCTCATTCAAATGCAACACTTAAATTTATTTATCCAATGCACCAGTGATATCAACCCTTTCTTTATGGTCACCACTTATAGTTTGGATTGTCTTTGCATATGGAGGAAATGATGCCAATACCAGATTCAAATTATATGTAGTTTCATTGTGATATATTAGAATGCCATTCCATTACATATTTGCATCATAAGTATATATTTCTCCACTCTACCCCTTTTTTTGCATCAACAATGAATTTTTTTTGAGTTTTTCAGCTGCCATCCCTTTTCATTGCAATTTAACACATAAATTTTGATGGCTAGATTACATGGAAGTATTTGCAGCCCAGAACTGAGATAACTATACTCATAAATTATAATAAGGTTCCTAACAAATCTATGAAGTTTGGATGTAATTATGTTGAAATGTCAAAAGTATGATTTTGACATTATATTGCCAATGAATTTGACTACCAAAATAACATTTTAGTATTATGAATAATACTTCATTCCCCAAGTATTACACAAGACTCATAAGATTATTGATAGTCATTCCTCCCAACTTTATGAATATTCATTCCTAGTTGAGAATAATATATATATAATCACCTTCCTCTTTATTAATCATAGTGTATCTTTAAAAGTTAAAGATAAAACATAGGGATAAAAAGAAAAAATCTATTTATGATGATCATCTTCTTTATCCATCAATTTTTTTTAATTATTCATTTAATTTTAAATAAGAGAAAATACAAATAGATAAATATTTTAAATATTAAATAAAATATGATATTAGAAAAAATTAAAGATTAATTAAAAGAGATCACAATCTTTATATATATTAAATGTAAATTTGTTTTTAAATATTTTTTAATAAATTGTATAACAATATTTATAAAAACATATTTTTTGGGTTTTTTAAATGATATTATGAAATAAATTAAACTAAAATTTTAAATTATTATTATTAAATTCACATCCATTTTGTTTTTTATGTTTTTAATCTTTTTATTGAATTTAAAATTTTATAGCAAATGCAAACAATTAATTATGGAAAACTTAAGACTACTTAATACTTTTTTTTAAACATTTCAAAAAAATGACATTTATGTAATATGCATCACAACTATGATCTCATCATCGCTCTCTTCTCAAATCAATGTAATTATCGTCTAGCTTTTAATATAATAATTACTCAATTTTAGTCAAATTTCGGTAGAGCAAACGGTCAAGAGGGGTTTTGTTTGCTTGGTGGCCCAGGTTCGAAACCCGCTACTCCTAGAAGGCGACATTTAAATCCAGCCATGCTAAGGGTTGGTGCGGCCAGGCCAGGTGCGATCCCCAGGTGATTTTGACGGTTTAGATGCCCCTGGATCGTGGTTTCTTAGGCCAAAGGTTCGCCCAAGAAGTCACAAGGCACTTAACCAACAAAAAAAAAAAATTACTCATTTTTAATCTACTATTTTAAATTTATTTTTTAAAATTTCTTTTATAATAATTATTTCTCTAAATTTGTATAACTATTTATAGATTTCTTGTTCATGTTGGAAGGTACTTCCATTCTTCCCTTCCAATAAAATCATGCCACTTTTATTTGACAACATAGTGAGTCCTAGAAAAAACATGCCACTTTTACTTACAACATAGTGAGTCCTAAACCTTGACTCTCAATGGTATTATACATAAAAATAAAGTAAGATTTAAAATTTAAATAGTAGGATGGAAAGTCACTTGAGAATGATTACCAAGTTCTCTATTAATACATTGCAAGTCCAATTAATGTTGTTGATTGTTGCCTTCTAAGGTGTTTGCTTTAATATTGTAACTATCATTATGACTTTATACAAGAAAATTTATTAGTCAAGTCCAATTAATGTTGTTTACTATTACCTTCTAAGTAAGGTGTTTTCTTTAATATTGCAACTATAACTATGACTTTATATAAGAAAAATTATCATTTATCTTTTTAAATAAAGATCATGAAGCAAAGTTCTAAACTTGGTCTATGTTTATAGTGTTCAACCTAGGTTTATGATCTTCATTCTAAAACACTTTTTGTACATAATTAGTAGTGTTCTCAACAAGAACAAAAGTACAAATATTAGCAATTGGACTATTATGGTTGTTCAATGTTGACATAAACAGAAGTGAATGATCTACAAGGGTGTAATGTCTCCCCATTCTTAGATAACAAACTCAAAGGACACCAAGGCTTCTTCCTTTTCTCTTGGCTCCCACTTTGGTTGCATCCCTTGAGAGATTCTTTGGCTTGTGGTCATGTGTTCTTATATATTACTCAAAATTTCCCATGAAAGATTTATTTTTAATCCTTTCTTTTAGGATTTGGATAATATATTAGACTTTATTATCTTCTATATAGGAGTGGGCCTTTCACTTCTACAGTTTATCAACACTATTGTACTTTGTAATCTCATTGTACTATAGCAAGTTGGTTCTTGGACACTATTACAGGCTTCATCATCCATTCCATCACTTAGAAAGTTGTCATGTCTTCCTCTAAACTGTGGTGGTTGTACAATTTTATTGTTTATGTTCTACAACGACAGAGAAAAAGGAAATGCAATGTGACTGGGACACTCCTTTTCTTTACCTTCTCAATTCTTTGGCCTCATCCTCCCCTCCCTTAGATGAGAAGTCGTTGCATTGCTCCCTGCCATCCTCTGATCAGTTCCACATGACTATAAGGGAGATGAAGACTAATAAGCTTCCAATTGGTGAGATAATTGACCGACATTGTTACTCCTTCATATGTAGAAGTTTTTCAAAAGATATGCCATGTCAAAGATCACCCAACAATCAAACTAGCCTCCTAAACACCTTATGTTTTTATCTTCTCGCCTGTAACTTGTGTTCCAGGTTTCCTTTTACTTTCTCGCTTGTAACTTGTGTTCCAGGTCTTGTTTTGTTTGTCATGGATTTTTTATTTGAGAATGCATTTATTCTCTAGCCATTTGAAACTCACTTGCATGCAATTTTTTTATTTGGGTGTATCATGTGGGCCATTATCTAGGCCTCGAGACAAAGAGATAAATGATTTTAGTGATTATTTATAGTACTACCCAATTTTCCATCAACATCTCTAATAGAATTTGAGAATTGTGAAAATTCCAAGATTTTAATGAACCTAATTTAGCTTCCCTCAACTCAGCTACCTGGTTTAACCATTTTAATATCTAGGTAGATTCTAGATCATGAATTTGGCAATTGTGGGAGTATAATCGAACTTCTCCTCCACCAACACCTTGTTCTTGAGTTTCCTCACTTTTAAAACAATTTATACTATCTATCGTTTAGTATTTGTTGCATATCTACCATAAATAATGTTGTAATAGGAACGAATTGGAATTGAACTTAATTTGGTCATGAAATGTGAACAAGTTAATTGTTTTCTCTTGTCATTTCATAAACGGGGGACATTGGATTATCTAGAGTATGAATAGGTTTTATGGGGTTCCCCTATGGTTTATAATATTGATATAACATAGGTGCTCATTATCCTTTCATTTTGAGGTGATTTTGATAGTTCATATGCTCCATACGGTATACAACTATTGGTTATCCTTTGTATGCTTTATATTTGTTAGTGATTCATTAGACATGTATCTTACAATAAGAAGCTACGAGAAGGCCACAAACTTGACCCACTTCTAAAAGAGAAATTTTCCAGTGGTCGACTAATGGTTGTACTTTGCTTCATGCCTTGGCAAATGTGGATGTGTTGATGGGGATGTTTGTTCACTTATATTAAGTGTTAGACCATTTAGACAAGGGATTTAACATGTTTTATTGGTACTAAAAATGGGTTGGTACTAGGTATATTCTTGAGGATGAAAATCTTGAGTTCTTCATGAAAAAGATTCAGAAAGCGAGCTATTCTTGCTTAAGCAGGAAATTTTGGTTTCTTCTACATTTTAACGATGTTAATGAACCTATGTTTCGAATGTTTGGCATTGGCCCCAATTAACTTCAAAATAACATTATAGTTAGGAAGGATGATACTTTTTTGTGGTAACTTATGAAAGTTCTATTTTCTTTTGTTAGTCCTTAACTCCTTGGAGTATAGCAATTACAAATTTCTTAGATGATTGTTTTTATTTTATTTTTATTCTATCCTAAAATGGAATTTCATGCTTAAGAACCATTTTTTCTTATGCCTCAAGATATTTGTGCAAGTTAAGTTAATGTTTTTAGGGAATCTAAGGAAAATGGTTTGCATTTAAGACTTTAAAAAAAATCAAGATTTTTTTTTTATAAATTATCAAAGCTAATTTACATTTATGTTTAACTATTTTCACAAGTGAAACTTTTTGGTAGGATTCTAGGTACAAAAGAGTTCTATATGAAATATGGACTTTTGAATCAAATCAACCTATTCTTACTAACAACTAATTGATAATTTTGCTAATTGGTAATTATGACAAAACATGTGTGGTGCAATGATAATCTTAAAACTCATTGTAATTATGACAAAACTTTGTGGTGTAGTGATCATCTCCAACTTTAGAAAACACTTTTCATATTTTGGTTAGTTAGTCAATTTTTTTGGTTTATGTAGAATAAGATTTTTATTTTACGAAGTGACTCTATTTTTATTATTGTTAACTTAAAAATAATTTAAATATTACAACTCTTACAAATATCATGATGCAATCATTGCCAAATTTGAACGTTAGATTGGTTTTAATAAATCATCATTTTCAAATTTGAGAGTTTGATTTTAATCTTGATTTATTAGATAATCAATTTTTATATGTAAATTTTTTATCTAAAAAATTGGCTCGGTTCATTTTTATCATTTACCTATTAAAAATTGATTATTTAATCTTCATTTACTTCTTAATAAAAATGATTTTTCAATCACTAATTGCATAAATAACCATGTAAAAAATAACATGAAACAATACAAATGTTGAGTGCTAATTAACTTTAGTGATGCCCGTGAAATTTAAAGGATTAGCAACTTAGATTCCTTTTTCCTACGAGGTAAATCCTTCTTAAGTGGAACCTTATAATGCAACATGCTTTAAGGATCCATCGGAAATGTTCGTTGCGTGTATCGAACTTTTTTGGAGAAGGGCCCTCCCACAGTATTTTTAACATGGGATTGAGTAGGAATTGAACCCACTAATATTACTTTTATCATTCTACCATATTTAATGATGATGTTTCTTTTGATGAGGGAGTCCAAGTTTACCTTATTTAATGACGAGGTTTGTTTTCATGAGGGAGTTCTTCATAACGTGCAGTGATATTGTAAAATGATTTTGTTATAAAAAGTTATAAATATTTTTTACCCAAAGTTTTATTTAAAATACTACACATGAAAAAAAAATTGACATGAATTTTTTAAACTTATTTTAAAATTATTATAGCAATACTAATTCAAGTCGATATTGGAGAACAAAGAGCTCTTCTCAAAGTTGTGCGTTGTAGAATTTTATTGTGTTATTGTAAGAAAATGAGCACCAATTATTATTGAAATCGTTGGGTGTTAACCCAAGTAACTGAACCATGGTCCACAACGTTAAGGCCCATCATCTTTCACGAGAATCCTTTTCACCCCCTCATTGTACAACTCTGTGTCATACATATTTATGCAATATTCAAATGAAATTTAATCATCCATTCATTCATCATGAAACACCATAATTAGTCCACTTTGAAAAGGAATTAGCAATTGATTAACGGTACCTGGATAACCCTTGCAACCTATTTGGAAACCTTGGGAAGGATGGTCTGCTTGACCTAGGCAAGGAAGAGTTTGAGGCTTCTGTATGCACTGTCGAAGTTGTTTCTCCCAATCTCGATGGTGTAAATGCTCATTTTGAAGGACTCTCTGCTTGAAAGTGTTAAGTTTTCTTAAATTGCTTAGATGATATCTTAAAACAATTTATCACTAGTAGGATCACTGAAAGAACAACAAGCACATAAACATAAGAACACAAATATTTTCATCGGGGAAACCGCAAGGTAGAAAACCCCGCAAAACTTCTTCAGTATAGAACTCAACCATACTAGTGTAAAACCCAAGCAACTGCTTCTCTCTTCTTTTTGGCGCACTTGTTGTTCTCTCTCTTGCAAACTTGCTTGAGTGAGTGTGTACAAATGAAGAGGAGTGCCTCCTTATTTATATTCTTCACTTGACTTGGCCTAGGACCTAACTAGGTCAACTTGTCTAGCAAGACACCAAAAATAACATTTATTATAACAACACTTGGGTACTATTGACCTGATTTACATTTGGAGGTTTACATTGATTCTTTCAATGACTCTTACATGACCAAAATCATCTCCTTGTGGAGGAATACAATCAATACATCTGGAATATCTTCCGAAGTTACAATACTTGAACACTCCCTCTTAACTAAGAAGGTATTCAACCAAGGTAGAAACTATACCACAACTGTACAATTGACAGGTGAGTTTCTATATGTCATAGGAAGTTTCGGAACACCATCATACATCTTCATCATCGATCTTAGTTGGATCATATTCTGCAATCTTAGTATGTAGATACTGAATCATCTTCTATACATACTGGATCATCTTCTGTCACATTAGTATATGGATACTGAATCATCTTCTACAACATCAGTGTGTGGATACTGAATCATCTTCTGAGTATACTGGATCATCTTTTGCAACATCAGTATGTGAATATTGAATCATCTTCTGCCACATCAGCATGTGAATACTAAATCATCTTATGCCAACATCAGTATGTAAATACTGAAACATCATCTACAACATCAGTATGCAAATACTTAAACACTATCTGCAACATTAATATATAAATACTGAAACATAAATAACAACCTGATTAGCATGTTAGTGCTAAAAACAAAATCATCAATAATGCTAGATCATCATCTACATCACCAGCATAGAGATGTTGGAACATCATCATCATCATCAACATAAAAATGTTGAAACAATCATCATCATCAGTATAGATGTCACATACCCCAATTTTGTAAAATACTGTTAATTATTTTTATTATATTCCTGAGACATTATGTTAAATTAATGCTAAGTAGGAACTGATGACTCAGCAGAGTCAACAGAAGTGGAATGTAATTCAGAATATTTTATTATTAATAAATAAATTGTGGAGACAACAGCATGGGGGAGCTGTTAAAAAGAGGTTACTGGTCAAACTGGTGGATGGAACTAGGTGGAGGGAAAAAGACAAGTGGCAGCATCCTCAAACACTTCCTAAGTTGCAGGTGGCAACTTCCCTATATTTGGGGTCATGATCCCCCAAGAAAGTGGGATCAGAGCAAGTGGCTCATTAAATGACAACTAACCCAAAAAGACCTAGGAAATCTTTTAAAAGTACTCAATGAAGAGAGCTGAGGCAGCTCAGATATTTTCCAGAGAGAATTCATTTAGGTGAATATTATTCAGGAAATTCATTGAGGAAAAGGGGAAAAATAGTAAGGAAGTTGTTTTGAGAGGAATGCTGCAGTAACTTGATTATTACAGCTTGTTAGCTGGGAGAACTTACTGTTAAGTTCTGGAGTAATACTGAGTTGAAGACTGGTATCTAACTTTTTGCTGTACCTAGTTCCAGCCAAGGAGACCAGAGCAAGCTCGGGGGTCTTGAGAAGTCGTTGTTTGAGCGCTCTCCAGGAATTGGTAGGGAGGAATGGCCTCCCATTGCTGATTGTTGTCCACAGTTTCAACAGGCTCTGTCACTAAACTATTTTTTTTTAATGAATGTGAATGGATGAATGTTATGCTTATATTATATGACAGAAGATTTAGCTGGTTCAGTAATGTAAATGATCTAGTCTATCAGTGATTGAATCTTTTGATGAAAGATAAAGACCCTCTGTGTTTTTCCACATCTGGGTTTTACCAGACCGTACTCCAGCACAAGGGTAATTTAATTAAGAATAGTATGATGAGATTGTAGAGTAATAGATTGTTCCTTACCTATTGGCAGAAAAGATGTTTTACTGACAGTTTATAAGTTTCTAGATAAAAATTACTTTCCTGGTTCAGTATTTTACTTTCAACAACTTTATTGTCGTAAAGAACAAATAGAAAAATAGGATTAGACCGGATGTATCTACTGTTATACTTACAGTTTCTTCTTCTAAGTATATAATAACTATACTACTATATGTTGAACAATGAACTGAGGGTAGGAATAGTTGTATGATAATTAAATCTTACTGTCAGATCAATATGATCTAAATTATATGTATGTTAGTGATGAAATCATTTTATTATTTTTTCCTTCTTTTATTCTAGACTGAGTTCGAACAGTTCCAGAACTGTTACTCTTTTGTTTTGAATAAAGATTAAGATCTATGCTTATAAGGTAGACTTTAGATAGAGTTAACTAAACTTTGGATATATAAACAGACACTATAACTAATAAAACAAATTACTTACAAGAGAATAAAGATAATATAACATAAATTACACAAGAATTTAAATAACAAGTGTTATCTCTCAACATGCTTACAAGATAAACTAAAGATAAAAACATGGAGGTTTAGTAATCTTAGAAAGATAATATGGATATTATATGAGTAATAATAATATACTTTTATTTTATACATTATAGGCATATTATTACTGTTAATATAAAGTAGGGTTTTTATTATTTTAAGTACAGTCCAAAATTAAATTATACTGTCTGAACTACAAAGTATACCGACAGTATTCAAAAAGTATTGTAAAAATAAATACATTGAAACCCTATATCATTAAAGGGTATATATTTTACTTCAATGATTGCATATTCTTTTATTGACTAGAAAGTCAAACTATAATCAAGTACAGAAACCCTAATAATAATAGTATTTTAATAATAAAATCAAATGCATATCTGTACAGTAAATAAATGCCCAAAATGGCAGGATGCTCAACTTTGGAGCTTAATTATATTTATTTTTGGAAATCATCATGTTGCAGAAACATAGTATAATACTAATAGTAATTATTGAAAGTCCTTAATCAACAGGTTATTTATAAACAATGAACAGTTATTATTATTTCTATTTATACTTATAAAAGAAAGGAGCCTAAACAGAACTAGCAATAGAGATAACAAGCATTTCCAGGTAAGGTTATTTAAGTATTATAACAAGTAATAATTATTGCATTGGTATTTTACTGTATAGAATAATATGATTTAGAAACCACAGTAGTGTTTTAACCTTTTATTAAAATACAGTAAAAACCCTACCAGCAACTACCATGATTAAATAACATAAAATAAACCAAGTATTTTATCAATTCACAGGAACCGAAAGTAATAAAGGCAGATAAGATTATTAATCCAAGTTTAAGCAGTAATGGATTTAAAACTGTACAGTAACATAATATTAACTTAAAGAAAGTAGCATGGACAGCGCATAGCTTCAAATTCAGGGTAAACCCTGATAAAAACTTAAAATATGTAATGAGGATGGAGTTTATCTCCTTGGCACCTCACGGCTGCCAGTATCATTTACATTAAAGTAAAACTTACAGGCTATACAAACAGTAATACATATTTTTTCATGCTTTACACAATTTTCAAACAAGACCCAAAACCCACAGTCTTGGCTTCAGCCAAGATTCCATAATAAACGAAGAGCCGAACTCTTTTAAGAGTGTTAGGGTTCACCAAATGAACCAAAGTAACAGCAAGAGATATCACTAGTGGAAAATGAGAAATTAGTGACCAGGAGACCAAAAATTTTGGTCACCACAGTTTTTTTAAGGGATAAATGACCAAAATTCATAAATTTAAGTG
>LPNX010949183.1:0-11425 GCA_001517045.1 Pseudotsuga menziesii | reverse complement strand
AAACCAAGCCTCCACTGAGGAACGAATCCTCCTTAAACGATATAAAATGTGATTTGAGGCACTTTCAAAATGGATTCCCCCCTTCAAACAAATATAAAAGTTGAACGCTCATGCCAGGCCTTTAATCACATAAGAAAAATGGATTTAGGACTGTTGCTACATATCTACAGGTTGTCACCATTCAAGGGTTCACACTAGCCACAAATCACTAAGGATAGGGTGTCATGGATTCTTAGGGTTCTACGTATTTTCTACTATGGATCCTAAGTAGCCTTTCACAAACCTAGAGCAACTAGAAAAAGGCCCCTGTAGAAGATGTGCCTAGGATTAAAATCCATGACAATTAGAATCCCATCCTTAATAGCTGTGACAAAATGATAGTGCTTATATCTTCTATTGAAGGGGTTCATTTTTTGTTACCATACTACTACAAGAATTTGCATCAATGCTCATAACTGCTGTACTATCAACTTTTTGATCCATGGAATCTTAGAGAACCCTCCAAATTATGCCACCATAGTTGTATATCCAGGTTAAATGAGAATCCATTCAAACATGTGAGAGGAAACCCATGCTTTGGATCCTCCAACCTTGTGTTAGCGTGAAAGAAAGACCAAAAAATGTTCTTTTCAAACTAAGAGAATAGACAGAACGACTACCCTGCTTATGCAATGGAATTATGCATTTATAGCTTTAAAATAGACCAGAAATGTCCAAACTAAGATCAATGGTGATGGATTTCATGTGTTTAAAATAACTTTAGTTATGATTTTTCTAATCCCTTTATACTTGCTTTTGATGTGCAAGTTCAATGAAGAAGAAAAGAACAATAAAAGGAAACTTAATCTTTGAAGTCTTATGACAATATGGAATGTAGTTTGAGATAAATGAGATTTAAAAGAACACGAGTGTGCACCAAAATAGAGTATTGGATTTGCTTATGTAGATTCCAGAAAATGTCATGCAAAGGGAATACACAAATATGCCAAATTTTAGGCCATTCAAGATGTTAAAAGAGAGAATAAAATCTAGACTGAGATTCCAATGTAATTCCTAGATAATCATAGACCAAAGTTTTATTCCAAATTAAACTTTAAAACCTAATTTATTTGTTTGGCTAACAATCCCATTTAATTGCATATCTAAACCAATGAACATAATTCTAATAGGAGTGAAATATAACCCTGCAAAGTAATTAAAATTTAAAGGTTCGATTAAGGGAACTATCCCTGATTAGAATGTTGCAAAATAGGTCGAATAACTTCCTTAGTATCTCCTATAATCATTTGAAATCTTGTAATAATGATGTAAATTTGAATGAGGGTTTAAGCTCAATTGAATTTGTTTAGAACAGCTACAATGCATACAATTTATTCAAACAAACAAAAAAAACAATGGAGATAGATACCAAAAGACAAACTTGTGTCAATGTTTGCTTGGATATTTAGATTAGTGAAGCATTGAAATAACATAATTAAGAGATAAATCCTAAAAAAGCTATTCACTTACAAGATTCCAAAGGATGGAGGTCAAATAGACCTTTAGGGTACCAAGTCCAACAATTTGCATGAAATAGCCATGGAAATGAGATTCTATACAAACATTGAGGTTTTACTATCATTTAGGTTTTATAATTAGTTGGAACGTTGGGTACTTCAAAGTACGCCAGTGGGTATGTCAAAGTACCCAAAATCCACATCCCCTGCATTTGGGTATTCATAGAGGTACCCTGTACCCTCAAGGGATGCACAAAAATACACACTGATAGCACCCTTTTCTGAGGATAAATAATTTAGGAAAAAGCCCTAAAACCTAATTACTAGCTACCAACCCTCCTACACTATAAAATCTAAACAAACACAGAAATTACAATTATCATTTGCTAGTGCTGGGCCATCATTGTTGTTGCTGGGCAGTGGTTTGGTAGGTGAAAGCACATAACAACAATGGATTTGTAATGTGCTTTGATTGGATTTGACAGTGAATAGTGATTGGTATGTAGCATCATTCATATATGTATCAATTATGCTTTATTAGTGATTATTTTAAAAGTCTAAAACTTTAGGCATCAATGGATTTTTTAATGTTTATATATTTGGGGTAGGGCCAAGTATGTCCTACACCAATGTTCGTGTTGTCCCCTGAAATTTTGGGGATTCTCTAGACTGAACTGGGTACATGTCTCCACATACCCATTCCATCACATACCAGAAACTTGTTTTAAGAAGATTATGAGTTATAACACATTTTATTATAGTTTGTCTAAGAGAAGTATGTTTTCATTTAATGAATGCTGCATATGGAACACTGTCAAACTTGGCCAACAACTTTATTTCCAGAGCTGTATGCCCCTTTGGGTTTGAACCTGGGTCATCAACATGGAGACACCCCATTTTGAAGAGCAGTATCTACCAGCTTCGATTTAATTATACAGACAACCCTAGCAGCTTCAAAAGATTGGATAGAGTAGCTATTGACATCCTGATTATTTTATAATAAATATCAAATTGCTTGGGAAATATACTGAGTTGCTTAATTTTTTGATTTTAAACATCATATTAAGAGTTTGCTTGATTCAACATATACTGCAATGGATATGGTTCTTTCTAATGCATTATTTTATTCCTCTTGTTGTTTAGCCCTTTTATTGCTAACATAGGGAGTGGTACTCGTGGCATTTTCCTAAGCTAGTGAAGATTGTCAATGACAACTATATCTATGCAAGAGTAGCAAAATTTGTGAAGGACAAGTCCACTTTGTCAGAGGATGCCTTATCTGAGTTGACAGAATTATTTGGTGATGAAGACAAAGCTAAGGATATTATTGAGGCTGCTAAGGCTTCTATGGGTACACCTTTATTTGTTGGATGAAAAATTTGATCATTTGCTGAAATGGAATCATGTGGATTGCTGTAATTTTGATTAACCCTTTTTGTGACATTTTATAATTATGTTTTGTGATGTCAGGTCAAGATATTTCTCCTATTGATTTAATAAACATCGAGCAGTTTGCACAGAGGGTTATAGAACTTTCAGAATATCGAAAACAACTTCATTCTTACCTTTTGTCAAAGATGCAAGATATTGCTCCAAACCTTGCAAGATTTATTGGTGAAATGGTAGGTGCTCGGTTGATCTCTCATAGGTTTGTGCCTTGCTCTTTTTAGTCTCTGGTTTACAAAACGAAAACAAATATTGGCTCACTGTGGAGTAAATTGACACCGTCGTATGTAACAGGCTACTACAAGGTGGCCTTCTTCCTTTCCTTTGCCATTATACTTGTTTGAACTGCCCAACTATGGAACAGAAAATTATTACACAAAAACAGAACCCCTTTCTCTCCTGGCAGTGAAGGTTTCAAGGTTGGAGTAATCAAATTCAAAACAGTAACACTTTTCAGGAGTCACCATCACAACATCCACTTTATTGATTGATTCAATTTTTCCTCTTAGATTTTATTTAAGTTCTTGATTCAAGACCAATTATCTCAGGGGAATAAGATCAATGGCCTCTCCCTATATCTATTAGCAGACATCCTTTGTTTTTAGAAAAAAATTTACACAACAAAACTAGCAACTCTATTTGGCATAATTTAGTGCACTCTTTTGTATAGGATCGTTATAGAAAACAGTACCTATTTTCCTATAGTAGTGTCCGGGAAAGCTACGGGCAAGAAGAAACAGTCCGGGCAGGCAGACAAAGATCTCAGGAAAGTAGACAGAGGACTTGGGAAGCTTCAGGAACTTTTCGGGAAGGCTCGGTTTAATTACGGGCAGATCCGGGCAAGTAGTCATGAACATGGGCAGCAGAAAAACAGGGTCCGGGAAGGCAGCATTAGATACGGGCAACTCCAGGCAAGAAGTTGTAGATCCGAAAACAAATCTGGGCTGCATATTTAGATTTTTTGGACAGCAGGAAGAATTAGGGAAGAAAGCCCTAATTTGTATGTTGATGTAAAATTCATGTTCTGTGAAGAAAATTTGGGTAGTAGTGGAACTCTGGCAGCAGTGAATTTGGGCAGCAGTCAAACAACTTTTGGGAAGCAAGTTGATGGTCACAGGTGGTTAGGGTTTTACTCACCCTCCACGTGGCAGTATATGGCAGCAGCAGCAAGCCTGTTAGGGCTTCATTATACTTGAATTTTTTTCATGTACATTCATCTCGGAATTCTGAGATCAATTCTCTTCTTTTAATGAACAAACTCAGTCATCTCATTTAAGGGATGAATTACTGATGCTTTTGGGTTTATTGTCCTTTAAAGGTATCCCCATGAAAATTCATGTGTTCAATTGTGTGATGCTTGGTTGACTACTGCACTTGTCTCACTCCTGTTTACTTTTCAATCTCTATCTATATTACAGTCTGCAATTTTTTAAGAATGACATGCACATGTTAAAATTCAACATGGTATCAGAGCTTTGCATGTGAATATTGCAGTAAGAGAGCAAATTACTGTAATACTCCTAAACCTTTGACATCTACAGACTAAGATAGCGGACTAGTTAGTCAGAGATGGCCACCAACATCTTCAGACCAGAAGAAAGGCTTGAGGGTTCATCCAACTACAACTCATGGAAACCCAGGCTTATGGACACCTTAGAAGAGAATGACCTAGATGATTTGGTTCTTAATGCCATAGAAGAACCTACATCTAATGTTTGAAGCATTGCCTATAAGAAGAAGAAAGCAAAGGCAAGGTGGATCATCTATGACTCACGACACCCACTCTTGTTATAGTGTAACCCCAAGCTAGGGTTCCATGGTGATCTCTTATAGCACCATATTCATCTTTCACTAGCTAGGGTTTAACCCTTGGCCTATTCACTTTCATGACAACCCTTAGAATCTTCACAGGGAGCATCATACATTCATGGGCAGAAACATTCCATCACAGGTAGCCTCAGATTCTTCAACAGCAGCATCATTTCACCCTCCTCTTGGTTTTTGTCTATCCTGAGCAGCTCCTACAGTAGCTCGGGTAGCAGCAGTAGGCTGTCAGGCAGTAACAGCAGGGTCTCGGGCAGCAAAAGTAGGCTTGCACAGTAGCAGGGTTGTTGGGTTTTTTGTCCTTTAAAGGTTTCCCCATGCAAAACTATTGTGTTCAGTGTCTGTGATGTTGTTGATGTTTCTACTGCACTTTTCTTTTCTTTTGTTATCTTTCGATCGACAAAATTTTAAAGAATTCATGCTAATGCTAAAATTCAACACCGAGGGCCATTCTTTCAATGGAGGCACTTGGTAAGTTACCAAGAATTTGAACCAGTTTGGGACTGGGGTGGGACTGGGGATCTCAGCCTAGAACCAAGGGCCATTCACTTAATGAAGGTACTTCGTTAGTTACCAAAAATTTGAATAATTCTGGGACTGGGGGACTCAGCCTGGGCTAAGGGCCATTCTTAGGGAGAATGGAGGCACTTTGTCAGTTACCAAGTATTTGACATTAAGTCATTTGATGCATCCTAGGTCTAAGGCACCTGGTTAGTTACCAAGTCATCACCATAAGCCCTAGACCGAGCCTGGGCATGTGATGCACTCCTTTCCTTTATCTATGGGCTATTAGACCTTCTCTGGGTATTAGCTACCCATGGTTAAGAGACCTAGCACCTGATCTTGGTGGCACAAGGAGATCAAGTTAAAGCATTTAGTAATTCTCCTTATTTATGATGATGTGCTTTGAGTGGGAATGAAGGACCCTAGAGACCACTTGCTTTGACCACAAAATACTTGGAGGACCATCTAACCCTAAGCCTTGGTCCATTTGAAAGACCAAGTGGCACAAGTCAAAATGCAAAAAGACTTATTGTACCACAAAAGATTAAAGTCGAAAGGGTAAAGAGGAAAAAGATACAAACCATAATGTCAACTCCTAATTATGTGGGACCAACCCAAATGTTTGAAATCCTATAGATAAATGCCACTTGCAATTCCTTTTAACACACAAAAACTTTCATCACTTCACTGCTCCTTCTTGGACTAAGGAAAGATTCATGACTGAGATTATCCCCTGCTTCTGAGAGGATATTTTTGTGGCTGGGCTCTTTCTTTATCTCTTTTTGCTATCCTAGTGTGGTTTCCTAGCTCACTAGGGCTTCTCCTGGTACAGGCTACAATCCACATCAGTGGTCACGAGCTGCTACAATCCACAAGTAGCAACAGTCACTGCTCCATTTCCTTGTGCTCACAGTGTGGACCTAGGGTAGTAGCATACCCTCACTGCTTGCTCTCGGTGGAAGTCTAGGGCAGTAGCAAAGGCTGCCCCAACCCTTTTTGGTGGCCTCCTTTATCGGCAACAACATCCCAAACAAATTTGGGAAGCACTAACAACAAAATTCGGGCAGTAAAGTGAATTAGGGCAGAAAACCCTAATTATGGTTTCGTTGTAAAAAATTATCTTTTGTGGATTTGGTTGATCAATGATTCAAACCATTTAGGGTTTGAAAATTATTGAAGACTCGGTCGTCTCATTTAAGAGATGAGTTACTAATTCGTTTGGGTTTTTTGTCCTTTAAAGGTTTCCTCGTGAAAAACTATTGTGTTCAGTGTGTGTGATGTTGTTGATGTGTCTACTGCACTTGTCTTTTGTTATCTTTCGGTCTGCAAAATTTTAAAGAATTCATGCTAATGCTAAAATTCAACACTGAGGGCCATTCTTTGAATGGAGGCACCTGGTCAGTTATCAGGAATTTGAACCAGTCAGGGCACCATAGAGAAGAACTTGATAAAGATAATATTAAACTATAAGCCAAAATGGGATTTTTGTATATTCATTTGCTGATCTGTTTATGTTCTTTTGGGTCTGTGATTGGCTCAATCAATTAAGAAAATAAATGTTAAGTCTTTAGCAAGTACCTAGGAATCTATCTGCATATTCATGTGCATTTGATGGATTTCCTTTACTTTTACCAAATAAGTAACTTTATATAACATGTTACGCATGCTGAATGACCACTAACTTCATGTCAAAACCCAAACAATAGCTGTATAGTAAAATGGATTGGAAGAAACAAATGTTCATTGCAGCAACATGGCCATGGTTATGCTTGATACCCTTTGTTTCCAAGCTAGCATCCACTTCTTGTTAAACATTTTGATATTCTTGAGCATTATGGCCTTTAATGGATAATGATTGATAAGCCTTTAATGGACAATGATTGCTGAGTGTTGTAAAAGATATATTATTTTTGGCAGTAAAGCTTCGACACGGGGTCGACAGCATAAGCCCTAGGATACATAGCCTATGTGCAATTTGATGGTTATGATAATAATCAAAGGGAGAGTTTCTTTGAGCTAAATAGTTTGTAATTCTTGCCTTGAACCCTTATATTGTTATATGTTTTGTAATAAGAAATGCATCAAATTTAGACATGAACAAGTTAATAATGTGGCCGAACATGATGTGCAACTATAAAAAGTTCAGGGTTTGATGGAAAAGGAACTTGTAGGTAGGTTCATGGGTAAATTTTTCAATAGAAAAATCCTAAAGAAGTGGTTGTTGGAACACTAGAAACCTATATATGTTATATTTCAGTATATAGTATAAATATTTGATGGAGATTCAATTCCCCCTCCACCCCCCCTCAAAGGAACCACTAAAGGTGTTTCACCCGCCATCCTCCCTTCACCCACCAAAAGTGTTTAAGGAACTATGGGTGAAGTGGAATTTTTTCCAGCCCTTGTTGTCCTCATTATTTATTTGTTCACGATCACTCTATCGTTTTCTACTTTGATTTGGATTTATTTGGTACATAGGGGAATGGTTGGCACATAAAAAATCCTATGATATTTTTAATTGAATCCCATTACAATCCAACCGGAGCTGTATCCACCAACATTCCTTTGTTAATAGGAGTTGGTGTCGATGATGACAATGAGGGTGATGAAATAGGACAAGATACACTAAGTAGGCCTGGTATCTATACATTTTCTCTTTGGTAAAGACAACTGCTCATGGATAGAATTAGCAATGAAATCTATATAATTGAATAGTACATTAGGATCTTTAGGCTTTGGATGGAACCCATCCATCATTCCCATCATACAAGCATCAATAAATTTGTCACTATCCCCTGCTAAAATAATAGACAAAGAAAAGAGATTCTCACCTTGAGTTAGTCAGGGTATAGCCACAAATTTCTGGGTTTGGATGGAAATTTTTTTTCTAAAGTATTGAATCCATTGTCACTGAATTGCCTATCACCTAGTTCTGTAGCAACTTTCTCAAACTCCTGAAGATTTGAGATCACCGAATTGCCAAATCCCATGAAATCATGAAAGCCACTATCAATGGATGGCATGCTTTGGTCATTATTTGCACCCTCGTCTGTGTTAACTACACTATCATGAAAAAACATGGACCGCCTATCTATCTCCCATCCCCTGGCTGGAAAGATTGATGGTGAGAATCTTAGCAAGATCAATGAAGTATACCAGGTCTTTGTGCCAGCCAATTGCATTTGAAGAAAGAATTTCAAATCCTTGTCAGTGATGCCTTTAAGGACATACCCTGATATCATCACATCAATTGTAATCACCAATCAGGTTAGGCTGAGCACTTTCTACTTCCATTCGATGAAAGAGATTCAAGGCCTCGTCACATTGCCAACTGTATGAATAGCCTGTAATAATCACACTCTACAACACCACATCTCTTTCAGTCATTATGTCAAACAGTTTGCATGCATCCTCTAAAATCCCACATTTGCATACATATCCGTGAGCGCGTTACCCAAACAAATCCTGGAGATCAAATCCCATTCTAAGAATAAGAATGTAACCATGTACCTTGATGCAAAATATTGAATTTCAAACCTGTCTCTGCAATCTTGGAATTCTAGTCTCTATTATCACGGTTTTAAATAAAAGTAATTCATTGATTTTATAAAAAATTGCAGGGTTGCTTTCTTTCATTTTTGAGACTGAGCATAAAACAAATTACCACCACAATTAACAACCAAGCCTTACTTCCAGCAATGGTATACTTAAGCCTGAACGGATTTAGAAACGACTAAAGCAGAGATGGTTTCTTCTCGCGGAATGTCTTTGGCATGCTTGGGATTTACAACAACTTACAGGAGGGAATAACATAATAGTGACAAAGATGAAATGATTGGGGTGCATACCTGTCTGTAGCATTCCATAGAATTAATCCAACACCTCATGTTTATGTCCATATCTTGAAGAGGCTGCAATTATGGCAGTCCATGCCACCACATCTTGATTGCGCATTTCGTCAAACATTTGGTGAACATCAGCCAAACATCCTACCACGGAATACACAGTGACAAATTTAGGATTTTAGACATTATTCAAAACCCAAATCCTGAAAAAGCCATATTTAATTTTAAACTTGATTCATAATATTGTTTAACCATTCCTTTGGCGTGTGATCACTGCAAAGCTTACCTGATTTGTCTGCGTTGATCTGGACCTGAGTTTGTCGGTTCTCTGTTGTCACGATTCTCAGCTTGCAACAATTATGGGTTAAGGAGAACAAGCATCATATTTGAACTCTTCTCATATTTCAAGAATTTTTTGTCTTTTGTATAATGATATAAGTCGTTGTTTGGATTAGTCCATTGGGTTTATCTCTTTGCTATAGGGAACAGACACTGGCGCTCTTCACTCTTTGCTGTGGTTCCTCTGCCTGCTACGCTCTAAGTATTCCAGCCACTATGGTGTGCTCTAAATGAGGTATAAATCCAACCAAGAAGCTTAAAAGTCGAAGCTATGATATAGTAGAATTGTTATAATTGCAAGCGTATCCATCCGGTAACAGGTTTGAGGGGTAGTCAGTTAGGTGTAGATGTCAGTAAGGTTCTCCCCTGAGCTACCTATATTTATTTTATTCAAATGTTTGAAGCTTATGATCAGCGGAAATATGAAGAAGGCCTCAACGAGTCTTTAAAATAGATCCTGAATAGAGCCTGAAGGTTCTTGAGCAGAATAAGAAGAACGGAGTGTAGATAAAGAGGAAGTATGGAGATTGGGTTTCTTGTTAATGAATATTTTATGGTTCAATTGTACCTCGAGGACCTATTCATATTTTAAATGAAAAAATTATTGTTCCTTTATGAAGATACCTGGTTCATTCATAACAAGATTAAAATGTACTATTTGAGCTCCTCCATGTAGTTTGCAAGGAATATCTCCAACTATTTGATATCAAATCTTAACACCACTTGTATTTCTATTGCAAAGGTCATTTGGGTCATTTGGGAAGATATAGGAACCCATCAAGCTAATAAGAAACACCCATCCTCTAAGAAACCATTGTTGCCACACCATTCAGAAGGTTTTATGCAATATTTAAGAAGCACATGCATCAATGAATAACTCTCAACTTAGGGAAGCCTCCAATGCTTGTATCATGGTGAAAAATGAAATGTCAAGGTGTATATGCTTTATACGTGGAACTCCCTAGGCTAAGAAAAGATAACTGGCAGCTAGCACATTCCCCAAGGCTAAGAAGACCTATTATGAGGATAGTCTAACTTGAAGGGGCCTCTCTATATATTTTAATATGGTTATTTTTGGAGGAAGCATGGATATAGCCCATAAAAGAAGGACCTCCCACACAAGAGGACATTTGGAGGGATATCATGAGATATTTCACATGGTTCAAGGTATGTCTCGCATATTTGGAGGAGTGATAAATCATCTAATCGATTATTGGCATGATTTACAAAGAAAAGAGGAGGAACTCCCTTCATAAGTCAATGGCATTTTCTCTCCAAAGATAAGATCAAATACCAAGATTCAAGGGAACACTGTAAATTGGAAAGTGACAAGTGGTGGCAAGAAAGCATTCAAACCCTATTGTATGCAATTTTCTCCCTTCAATGAGGAGAAGCCAGTTTTGAGGAAGCTTTTAGTGGCCCTTGAAGCATGGATCTAGAAGCTGCTAAATGTGTTTTACTTTTATTATTGGTTATTGGAGAGAAAAGTGGATATAGCATCCACTTATTGATATCTTATTTCAAGGTAAGTTGAGTTAAATTTAGAGGCTAGGAGGCCCTTTATATTTATTAAAGTCATGTAGTTCAGTTATGCCCTTTGTAAAAGTACCATGAATCTTCCAACTAAAAAACTATTTCTTTCTCATTCTTCTAGTTTGAAAGCATGCAATTTTAGAGGTGCATTGGTCCTAGAATTTCCATAGCTAAATGGGATTAAAAGGGAGATACCAACCTCTGTTGCTCCCTAGATAGTGACAGGACAATCATTTGTCAACCCACTTTAAAGCCTCTCAAAAGTTTTCAAGCATAAAATTTCCTCAACAATATTTGTGAGGTGGGCCTTATTTCCTTGTATGTTTAAATTATGTGTTCAGTCTATGATGTCATACAATGAAAACTAACCTCAAATCTTGTTCATAGATAGCCTACTGAGAGAGAAATGATGGCACATGTACTATAGGAGGAGACAAA
>LPNX010949159.1:86179-117681 GCA_001517045.1 Pseudotsuga menziesii | reverse complement strand
GGGGGGGGGGGGGGGGGGGGAGGTGCGTCCCCAATCCCAAAGATCATTCTACTGGCATAAACATACTATTAGAAAATTTCTAATAATTAAAATCATTAATGTTGAATTATTAAAATCATACTTAAAAATATAGTACCTTTGTCTGGGAATATTCCTCTACATCCGACGGACTTGGCTGGGATTCCACAAACTCATCCTTCCCACCCTGCATAAAACATATTGTATCTATATTAGGATGTATTAAATGTTGCAATATCTACTATAAATATGTAAATAACAATGACAAATTAAAAAGTAAAGCTCTTACAGCTAATAGTGACGCACCAAAACCATATGCAGCATTGACCACTACATTAATGTTATCAACATCAATCATCGGACTATGTGAATCTAGGGTGTGATGGGACACCATCTATATATTTATTCACATAATTTGTTAGATAATTAAATAGAAATAAATTACGAAACAATTTAAAATTGTGATATAAAACAAAATATAATATGAAAAGAATGAGTTTTAATTACATATCGGAGTAATCCATCATCCTGAAACTCTGAAGTAGGGCCATAGCATATGCCTCCACATGCTGTGCAATGGTGTGGAATAACATGACACTCTGAACCCTTAGTGTCTCCCATGCAATCTCTACCTCTAGTACGGTTTGGAGACATAGTATGCGGATCCTGAGTGTGGGATGGGCTAGCCTCAGAAGTGCCAACCCCTTGGACTACATTTCCTTGGATAGTAGTCCCATGTTGAAGCAATGTATCTATCAAGTTGAATAAGGCCTCCTATGTATCATCAATAATAGGACCCGTAGGAGGATATACCTGAGGGGGTTTTGGTGTGCGTGGAGGGCGTGGCACTCAGTTAGGATCAGTCCTAACCCCTTCCCTATCTTGGAGCATCCCATGAACCACATTTTGGAATTCTAAAATATCAAAATAGTTAACAAGATTCCCCAAGATAAATTCCGCATACAACTTCCTCAGGAAATAGAAAGGGATGTCTCTATTCCCATGAGGGTCTTCATCAAATACCATGTGCCAGTGATCCATCCAATTGGATTTCACATATGGTTCCATGCCCCAGTCTATGGAAATGTGTGCTCGACTAGTGGGTGGAACCAATCCGGTACTAGGGTCCTAGAATAATGGAAACAATTGGTCTTTGGTTATCTTTAATTTTTTGACATCTTTATAGCTCAAACCATTGGAATAGTATTGCCTCATGGAGTATCTGTATGAGATGATGTTGTATAGTTGTCCTTGGGCATTGGAAATTGTGTTTGTTATGGTATCCAATGCCTCATCTAATGATTGTATCAAATGCCCCCCCCCCTCTAAACAATGAGCTAAGGTGCCTCAATGAACCCAAATAAGCCAAAATCTGTAAATTTTGTTCTTGTCCCCCCTCCATGTTTGGGTTTGTGTCCATATTTGGGTTTGTGTTTGGGTTTGGTTCTTGGTTATTAGTGGGTTCATTTTGCACATTAACTTTAATATATCTATTATCTGTTAAGATTAAAACAACAAATTAAAAATTCTTTTAATATATCATTGTTTGATTTAATTGAATTTTTTTTATTATATTCGTTTTGAGAAATATAAAATTAACAAAAAAATAATTTATGTTCATGTATTGTACTTAATATTATAATATGATTAGCACATTCATATAGTTTATGGTTGGATTAAGTGGTTGGGAGATAGTTATGGAATGTAAGACATTTTCGAGTTTTTTTTTATAACCACATTATTTTAGTTAAACAGGTTCAACTGTAATTTATTTATGCCTAGCTACATGTTATCACCCATATGTTATCAATTTACAAAACAATTATTTTTATATCCTTTTTTATAATTGTTTATTTCCAATTTTGAACGACTGCCATAGAATAAATCTCCACAGTAGACTTGTCTCATCCTTGTTTGTAGATGAAAAATCATAGTTCTTAGTCCACCCCAAATATTAAATAAAAAAGTCATAGTCCACCCCAAATCTCAAATAAAACTGTCTCAAATAAAACTGTCTAAGTAATTATTTTGTAATAGGATAATTTTTGATATAAATAAATAAAGCAAAATTTTAATTGTTTTTAAAATAATTGAAAAAAATTTAATAAAACTTTTTAACCATAATAGGAATGATTTTTTTTTAAATAACAAATTAAAAAATTGTAATGAAAATTTTCAATGGTAAATCAAGGCTTGATATTTTTTTCCCTTCACTTTTTTACATACCCTCTATAACATACCCAAAACTTGAAAATAAATATTTATTATTTATTTCAGCAAAACATTATGTTAAATTTTATTGTAAGATTTATGACCAAGTAGGTCAAGGATGACTGTAACTGAAGAATTATTTCTTTTATTAATTAATAAGAGGAGACATATCTTCAGGGGAGACTATTAAATGAGTGTTCATTGCCACTAGGAGGAAGGAGCAGCTGTAAAAGGGTGATTGGCAAGTGGAAGCACCAGCGTTCACTTTCTAGTCGTTGCAGGAGCATAATCCCTAAAAAAATGGTCATGTTCCATGAGAGGGGGAACTAAGCTCGGTGGCTCATTAATTTACAAATTGACCCTAAGACCTAGGAAATCTTATATAAAGTATCAAATTGACTAGGAGGCTCACAACTCATTCTGATTTCTGGGAGAATGACTTTGTGATTGCTGGAAGTTGAAAAGTCAGGAACACAAAGAATTTGATGAGGGGATAACTAAAGTGAATTGATGATTTAAGTTTGCTATTGAGCTGAGTTATAGAAGTCTATCGTGTAGTATAGATATCCGTCCTAGTGGTGCAATGAGCAAGCTCGGGGGTCCTAAGCAAGCAATTTGGTTACTTCAGGAAAGGTTGGGTGGAATTGTCTCCCTTGGGTATTGGTCTTATTTCTCTACAAAAATTCCAGGTTCCAACTCTAATATGTTTATGTCATTTTTTATTTATGTTTGGTTTAACTGAAAGCTGTTTAGAATTTAATAACGAGAAGTTGCTGATTGATTTAGAATTGAAAAATATTTATCCCTTGTATTTTTCCTCTGACCGAGCGATGGTGACGTACTCTAGTACAAGTGGATGTAAAATTATGTTGAATAAGTAGAAGCAGATTGAATGAATAAATATGTATTATTCTGATGTCAGAGTATGGGTGTAATATTTAGTTATAAAAATGATTTTCTCTAAATTAGAAAATCTGTATTTAATTTAAACATGAATTATAGTTCTAAATCCAAAATTTAAACTTTTACTATTCATAAAGAAAAAATTAAAGAAATCGTAGGGTATTTGAAAATGCAGAAAATTGAAACATCAATACTAGATCTTAGGAGATTTATAAGTTCAGATCTTAAACTGTCCTAGTAATATGAAGTTGAGATGATTGACGAACCTTAGCACTTTTTAAAGGCTTCCAGCTTGTTTCGATATTGTTTCTAAATAGCTCTCCTATTTTAATAAGTTACAGTTTAGGGTTTATCCCTTTTCCTTTCAAACAATAGAATAGACAAAGGTCACATAAGGTTCTGAATCATAAGGAAGTCATTATGCTTATAAACAAGAAAAAAAACAATATATCTATCTCAAGACCTTACAGTTATAATTAAATTACTGAAACTGGAGATTTTAATAATAATAATAATAATAATCTATTTTTAAGGTCACCACCAAGTGAGACACCAAATTGGTGTATGAGACCCCCTTGTTTGTGGGACAAGGGACCCCCCTCTGCGCAGTGATTTAACTGCTAAAGTCTACAGAGGTGTACATACACTACCCCCCTCTGGATTTGAACCCGTGACCTCCTAAGAGGAAACACATGCTCTTAACCATTAGGCCCACTCATGCTGTACTCATTAGAGTTATTGGGGTTCGAGTTATTTCTACCTACGCATTAGAGTTATTAACTTTCGATTAAGAGAAATAAACTACTCTGTAAATAAATTCGTAAATAATATGTTATATCTATCAAACCCTGTAATTTACTTATTAGTTGATTTATATCTTTTAGAACTGTTGATAGCAGTAACTCAATAACTAAAATCATTTAATAAATAAACCGAAGTAAATCATCTAGTAACTACTCTTAGTAGCATAACCAGAAAATGTGTGATATTTATATAATTGAAAATGTTGACAAAGAGGTCTCTTAACCCTAAGTTCATGTAGTAGTGCATTTGTTTTACAACATAATAACGAGTTCATGAGATTGATCCCTTAACTCTAAAACCTTTATTCTTTAAACGGTTCAATAATACAACTTTGGTTGAAAGCCAATAGAAGTCACAGATAAATAAATTAATCCAAACAAAAAATTGAGATTTCTTATTTAGAGTTTAACCAAGATATAACCCTCTCGGATTCAAACCTCACCAATAGTAAATAACTAGATTTATAAATAGATAAATACTCTCCGCCTGTAAATCTTATACATGGAATAAACTGTGTAAAAACACATGACTTCATATTATAATAATAAAACGGTAAATAATCTTGGGCTACATCAAATCCCCATGAGCATCAATCCACTCTATTTGGTCGGGATAAAAGTAAAATAACGACGAGTTACTATAATCGACTGTAAATTTTTTATCCTTATCATAATGCAACAATTAATTATAATGGGAGATAAATCTAATTTAGTAGTCGTATAAAAAAACTATGAATTATATGGTTTATGGTCTTATAAAACTTCACGAACCTTTGAAAGTCAAGTTGGCGTCTTTTGAATTTAACCAAAATCATCTAGTCAATACCAAAAAAAGGAGGACGGGTTACACCTGTAAATAAATCAACTTCGAGCAGTTTTTCAGGAGGATTTGAGAGCCAATTCTATAGGTCTACCATTGCTATCCTCTGATAGAAATTATAAAGATACACTGCCATAATTCATGAATAAAGTTAGGAGTAAAATAAACATCACACAAAACCCCATCAAACATATAAGCTTAACCTTCGAAGTGCATTAAACCCCTCGGGTTTTGCACTACACCTTGTTGCCGACAATTGGAAATTGTATATAAGTCACATGGACTTTTCTAAAATCAATTTATGGTGTGTCCTTTGCTTAGTAAGATCATCAAAACATTCTCAGGTTGTTTAGAAACCACTGCACCGAGTTTATAACCCCTTTTCTTTTTACATAAAATAACCGTAAATAGAGATTAGGGTAACGATATAATTTATATTTTATGCTTCGTTTTCAGTGAAGGTATAAGTAAATTTCCAAACCTAGAGGGACTATGCTCAAATTTTATTTTGATGCCTTATAGTTTATCTTTGATCCTTATAAAACTCTATCGAGGGGTGAACTTTTCACCTATAACAAAGGAATTATAACAATTCTATGTGTTATCCATAAAAGACTAAGGAAGACCATGTCCTTAACCTTCAATGGCCCTTAAGTAGCACCAAAATGATAAGACAGAGTTTAGAACATTGCAAATGAAGTATTAACAACAAGTTTTGTTACAAAATAGAAGTAAGCTAAATGTTCAATATTTTACCAACAAGTATCATAAGAGAAGGTTCATTAGTGCATTCTTTGAACATAGGAATACAAATCATTTTAGCCTTGTCAAAGGGAGTAAGGGAGGAATAATGTTTTCTTGAATCCATTCCCTGGTAATTTAAATGTTACACTGAAGATTTGAAATTTATTTATTTATTTATTATGTGAATGGGGATATTACAAGTGGTATCATAGTGATATTTCAACACTAGGCCTCACAGGATCACTTGCTTATAAGAAAAAATAGTATTCTAATTTTATTTTTGTATTTATTTCTATTCCAGAAATATAAATTTGTTTTGTAAGAAATGGATAATGCTGAGGCATTTATTGAGGATGGTCCTCAACATGATAACCCTGACAACTTTTATGTGGATCTAAATAATCCAAAATTACTACAAATAGTCTAAGAAATGAAGGATGAACTTCAAACTGTGAAACAAGATCTTCAAATAATTTTAGTGTTAGATTTTTATCATTTAATCAATATGATCTAGGATCTTATCTAAGAGAATAACATGCACAACAATAATTACAAGAGACAAGAGACACAAAAAAAGTTTCCTTGGGGAAACCATAAAGGAGAAAACCTCACAACTTCCTCACAGATAGAATGAGCACTAGTCGCAAAAGTAAAACCCAGAGAAACAAAGATGATCTTCGATAGTTGTTCTCTCTCTCACTTGTGCGAGCTCCTCCTCTCTCACTCATGTGAGACTGTTGAGTGAGTGTGTGTTTCAAATAGAGAGTCTCACTCTCTAATTATACTTTTTTTCCACTTGACAATTACTCTACATGGATGACTTCACTAGGAGACTCTAATAACCCTAATACCACTCCATTGTGGGGACTATTTCCCCTAATTACAACAGAGGGTTAAAATCATTGACATTACATGAATTTATTATATTAACGACTCTCCCATTCAAAGAAATAAACATATCTGTCGAGGTACAATGAAATTCAATAAGAAATATACAAGTGAATACATTCCGAAGTTACAAATACATCAACACTCCCTCTTAACTAGGAAGGTACTCTTGACACAGTTCATCGGCACAAGTCTTCATTACTGGATCATCATCAAAGCTGGACTATCATCAAAAATCCTGCCGTTATCTGGAGCAAATGGTGCTATCTCTCATATTTACTCATCATAGGAAGTTCTACAGAGCCAACCCTTTTTCATGCTGGATGTAGGCCTAGCCTCCATGTAGGTAATCATCGACAAAGACAACCCTTTTTCATGTTGGATGTAAGTCTACAGTGCCAACCCCTTTTCATGTTGGATGTAGTTCTCCATATATAGATCCAACCCTTTTCATGATGGTTGTAGTTCTATAGAGTTCTCTCATTTTCATGTTGGATGTAGGCCTTTCCCTCTGCAAGGTTTTCCTCTACAAAGCCAACCATTTTTCATGTTGGATGTAGGCCTCTCGCTTTGCAAGGTCTTTCTCTATAGAACTATCCCTTTTTCATGTTGGATGTAGGCCTTTCCCTCTGTAAGGTATTTCTCTACAGAGCTAGCCCTTTTTCATGTTGGATGTAGGCCTTTCCCTCTGTAAGGTATTTCTCTACAGATCCAACCCTTTTTCATGTCGGATGTAGGCCTAGCCCTCTTCCAGCTCTTATCTTCAGATCATCTCTGAGCATAATCTAGATACACATAACACAACATTCACATTCACCGGCATGGTAGGACACACCTACTACCATCTGGGAAAAGCTTCAACACTAACATTCGTCGGCATGGAAGGACACGCCTACTACCATCCGTGAAGGGCTCGTGTGTATTACTTCCCCTTGGATGGAACCTCGATTTGTGTTGATGTCCATTTTTTCATCATTTATGACAATTAAACATGCTTTGTTGGCATTATTTTTACCATTTTTATATGATAATTCATACTTCTTTCCATTCAAACCACCATTTGAACTCAGGTATGAATACATTTTCAATATCACATGACTCCTGATTAAACCTCATCATTTTTTGGTTTATTGACAATTATCTCATATTTCTCAACATGCTTGGCATATAGTTTTTTTTATACATGCTACGTTTTTTAAACAAACTCTCATTCAGATGCGCGTTCATGATGAAGACTCCCAGCCACGTTTGAACCATCGTTCAGCCCTCCGTTTGCAGCATTGGATTCGTTGGTTGGAATATTCTGGAGCAATAAAGACAAAAACCGTGACATGGGTTATGTTGGCAACGTGTCCCTCATGGTTCGTGAGCCCTCGTTATGGAATATTCGTGTTCCTGTTCGCCCATATTGATAGTGCATCCTCTTCCCACGTCAAAGAGAATCAATGCACCAACTGATCACGTGAAGAGAACCAACGCCCATGGAATTAGGAAGGAGGCATATGCATTGTCATGAACCGTTTTTGTAGCTATTATGACCCTCTATTTTTAGAGAGGTCAACCACTGAAAGGGTCGGCCTTATCTCTTATTTGTAAAAATTATATAAAGATGCCTCTGGTGGAGAAACACATGATGATGAGTAGTGTTTTGATGCATAGATACGCTGAGTTAGAGAACGATGTGTGACTTTTGATTCAATTAATAGAAAGTTCCCTATTTTTAGGTGTTCATGTTTTGTTAGTGATCGAGTTGAGTTAGCTTCAAATCCCTGATTGCTGAGAAGGGCCCCTCAACAATGGCAGAGGTTTTCCATTGTGTATATTTCATTATTCATTTTCTGCAAGTGAATAGTTTAATTTTTAGTACATGTATTTAACTTAGTTTCCTGTAGATGTTGTTTTGTTTCTTGTAATATATTTGTTGTTGTTTATACAATTTACATTTTCAAAATCTAGAATGACCAGTCATGCATATTTTCTCTTAGTTTGCTTTCAGTCTTTTCATTTGTAACTAGATAGAGTTCACTAGTTAATGTTTCAAGTTCAGTCTGTAGTTAGAGTTAGTTTTTATTGTTTTCTTGTAGCTATAAATTAGTTTCACTTATGTTTCAGCCTTGTTCTATTATGCAATAGAAACATGTTATTTCCTTAGATAATGATCAGTATAAGTTTCTTCTTGTTATTCCAGCTTTAAACAAACTATTTTTAGCTTCCTTACATTGCAGGTTCATACGCATAAACTAGCTAGAATTAGATCATTTAGTTTGTTTATTCTCTCAGTTTATATCATTTTCTGTCATCCAGACTGTCATTCAAACTGTCTTTCAGACTATCGTCCGGATTGTCATACGAACTTTAGTATTTTCTGCATTATTTTTATGCCTATTTAGGATTCAATTTCTTAGATTTTTGAATTGTAATATTTCTTGTAATTGATCAGCATTTATACATGTAATTAGGACCTTGTTTTGCACCATATAGCGTTCAATTAAAGCTTCATATTCATCCTTAGTTTTCGTTCATTTCTTTAACATTTCCTTAGTTTACTTCTTAGATTATGTTTCTGTAGTTGATCTTTTATATCTAATTTCTGAACTTTTTATTTATCTAGAACTTGTCAGTTTCATCCTTAACTTAGTTTACTTCATTCTTATTAAGTAGTATCATTCTTTAAATCACATTAGTTTTTATGGTTTCTTGGTTCAAGCATAGAGTTTTTTTTTCCATTCACATAGTTAATGAAGATGTTCATAGGATGGGACTTGTTTCAGAAACAAAATATCTTTATTAAGTTTTCTACTTGCTTCTAGATTGCATTTATTTCCAAGTCATTTGCATATGCTTAAATTTCTTTAAATTTGTTTTGTGCTTTACCTTTATAGGATAACATACCTCCAACTTCAAAGTAGTCATTAGAAATACATGTTCTTGGTTTCTTGATTAATAGATCAGTTGATTATAACATATTTATCAAATCATTCTTAAGTAGTACAACTAGAGTCATTTACTTATGAATAAAGAGTAGATTACAATGTTTACAATCACTTGTAATTGGACACTTTTTATCTTATATCTCTTTGTAGAAGTTAAATTAGATTTACTTTCGTTCAGTTTCCTTGTTACCTTTGAAAGTGATTTCGATACACCTTCTCCAGTCCCTATCACATTTGATAAATATCCTCAGAATCCTCAAGGGGAATGGAATTAGATAATTTATCTTAGTTTTGAGTATTTATGAAATGCATGTATAGTTTAACTATTTATTAGGTATATTAAGTAGTTGTAATCTTGCCTTAGATAATATAATTTCTTCTCTTCATATAGTTACTTATAAGTGGAACCATTTCATTGATAGGGTTCTAAACTTGTTCATAGACTTTCTAATTCCTAGATTATAAGCTATATAATAGGTAGTTTACTTTCGATCAAGTCTTGTTTCTTAGAATAGTATTGTTGATATATTTGCAGTTATTGTACATAGAGTAGAGTAGTATAGATTGATACTAATATGATCTATTGGTTTTGGTCAAGTCCAATTAACTTAGTAGTTGTATTTTTGAAGTTTGACTTGGTTTTTCATTTGAAATATATTTTGATCTTTTCATTATTAAAATATTTCTACGATATCCTAGGTACCCTTCTACCTTAACATATATTTTGTGTCAACTCCAAGTTTACAAACCCTGGTCGATAAATCAAATATTTGCTGAATTCATTAAGACAATAAAACATCCTACATTTTCACGTTGTTGTCGGTGACTTGTTCTTTAAGGTATAATAGGTATAATTTCTCTATAAATTTTAGTAATAGGCTGGTGGCAGGGGAGCGGTAAGACGAGAGGTAAGAAACTGCACATTTGTTGCAATGGGCGCCCCCAAACCCAATAGTAATAATAGTATTGTAGGTTTTCATTTAGTTTAGTTTTTCATGAACAAACCTAGAGATTTGAAAAGTAGATACTTTAGAACTAGCTCTCAAAACATTCTAAAAATTCCTACTAACCTTTACGGGGGGCGTACCACCACAACCACTAAATCGGCTCAAAGGTATCGGAAGACACACGTAGGAAGTAGTTCTTCTTGGAGACCTAAAGGGACTCTTACAGGAGGAGCCATATAAGGTATAGAAACCCTGGGAGGAATTTATCAATACCCCATTCCCAAAGGAGTTCAAGATGGCCATCGATTCGAAACCCTTAACCCTCCACTAGTAACAAAACCTAACGATACATATTATTCACTAGTAGGGGATCCAAAATTCATTAATTTTATCGATTCTGAGCAGGTGAATGCTCTCTTTGGTAGCTTAATAAATATAGTTGTTTCACAAATTGAGACATCTACAGTAGAACCTACCCCCTCTGTAGAACCTACTAAACATACGGCTGATAACTTCTCTCATTGGAGGAATATCTCCCTTGAAAAAGAACGTTGGGGCACCTCATTATCACCAAGGAAGGAGCCTCCTAGGTACATTGCCTTTAAAAATAAAATCTAGATGGAGAGGTGGGGAGAAAATGAAGATCATGATGAGGTTAGAAATGATGAGGAAGAAGAAGAAGTAGAAAATCGAACCGAGGTTACCATTGGGTTTCCTATCGTAGACACTATGCATGATGTAAATATGAAAAACATCCATCTGTCGTCATTACCTAATTTCTATGGGAAGTGCAATAAATACCTGGACTAAGTATCCCGAATGAGAAATCCCTTTGACCAATATCTTTGTATGTCACATTTGCACGAAGGATCATATAATAGAAAATTGTCCATTGTTTCCTGGGTTACAAGACATATATAAGAGAGGGGACGTTGGTGAAATATCTAGGAGGCCTTGGTAACCTAGAGACCAACCAACATATCAGAATTTGTCACCACAACCCCCACCCTATTATCATCCCTACCAACAACCTCAACAATGGAACACTTCAAGTTGGAAGAACTGGACATCCGAGTACCCTCCTCATACTCCTCCTCATTTTTCTCAGCATTAGTATTGGCCACAGGGATAGAGGAGATAAGAAATCCCCCTGTCACCACTTGTCTCCACATGTAATCATCATTATCCTCAACACCCACCCAATGTCCATCAACATTTTCCTGGGTTTATGCCTCCAGGTCCCCTTATTGCACAACAACCTCCTTATTTACAAAATGCAATTCCCCCATGACCTACATTATTACCCACAAAATTGATACCTAACCCAAAAAATAATCCAATCCAAGATCTTAATAGCATTGACTTGCAAACTCTTCCATCCTATGTTATTTCGAATGCACCTGTGCACGCGATCTAATTACAATATGGAAGAGCTGTGAATGATGAACCCAAGTCATCAGTCATCATTCGTGAGGAGAATGAAGAAGAAGAATACCCCAATGAAGTCATGAATGATGCTATTTTGGAGGATGTGGATATTTCAAAAATTCTAGTGCATACCCATCCTCAGCAAGAACTAACTTAGGAACAAAAAATCCCTCCATTCCTAGAACGACTAGCAATAGAAAAACCTATGATTTAAATAGAAATGGTATTTTAGATTAACTAAAAAATGCTTGTGTCAAAATTCCTCTATTACAGGCTCTTAAGGATATACCAATTTACAGCAAGGTAATAAAGTAACTTTGTATCAAATTCCTAGGTAAGAAACAAAAATATCCCCTCACAAATCATGTTATAGGAGAGATGTCCGAGTGTATGATAGACTGGTCTAGAATTGAAAAATATACAAATCCGGAGAGTCCATTAGTAACTGTTATTGTAAATAATATTTCCATGGGAAATATGCTTATTGATCTAGGGTCTACTATTAATGTGATGACTAGTGCAATTTTAGAAATTTTATAGCTGGGACAGTTTCTCCGACCTACTCCTTCAATCCTAGAACTAGTAGAACGCACCATGGTAAAACTTGTTGGAGTGCTAGTTGATATTATTGCATCAGTGGCTTCATGGGAATACCCCATTGATTTCATGGTAGTATAATCAAAGGATCCTTCTAAAGGACATCTTATTATCCTGGGAATACCATGGTTAGCAACTGCTAACGCCTTTATAGGATGTAGGGATGGGGAAATGACCATTTCTAATGGGTTGTCTATGTAGAAACTCGTTTTATGTCCCCCTCCACAACCAATAACTGAAAACTTGTGGTGATTAGATTGTTATTTTGGGGATGAAAATTTTGAATACCTTTCCCTTCCTAGTGACTGCTCTTGGGAACTTCAAGAGCAGACTACTGAGAATGTGTTAAATCAATTTGTTTCTTCAACAACTTGTATAGATTTCCCTCAGTCTTTTTCTCAATTAGATAAAAATTTTGGAGATGAGTTTCAAGAAAATTTGGAACTCTCAAAATTTGTGGATACACCATGTGTCTTTGCAATTGAAGATAATACAAGGTCTTATACCATACCTTGTGAAGTCAGCCCTGGAAAATTTCTACACATAAATAGAGGGTTAAGTGAAAACCAACAAAACAGTTGCTCAAGGTTCTTAGAAGTCAAGATGGAGAATTTGCATGGGAGTACACTGATATGAAGGGTATACACCCTAACACTTGTATTCACCATATTTACATGGATGTGAGTATATCCCCTATAAGGAAGCCTCAGAGGAGGATGAATCTTGCTTTGAAGGACATAGTTAAAGAGGAGTTACAAAAACTTCTCAATGTTGGCTTCATCTGGGCCAGTCTTAGATAGTAAATGGGTATCTCCTCTAGTGGTAGTCCCAAATAAAGTCACGGGTAAATGGTGTATTTATGTCAACTTCCGAGAGATGAATAAGGCTACTCTTAAAGACTATTTTCCCTTTCCCTTTATTGACCAAGTGCTAGATACTCTGTCCAGAAAAGAATACTTTTCTTTTCTCGATGGGTATAGTGGATACAATCAAATATTGATAGCACCCGAGGATCAGGATAATACTACTTTTACTTGCCCCTAGGGGAGATATTCCTATATAGTTTTTCCATTTGTCCTGTGTAACGTAGCTGCCACTTTTCAGCGGGTAGTTTTAGGAATTTTTGTTGGCCTTATACATGACTACGTAGAAGTGTACATGGATGATTTTACATCTTATGGTAATACCTTTCAGGAGGATCTTGATAATATTGAAAAGGTCTTGATCCGATGTCAAGAGACAAACCTATCCCTTAGCCACAAAAAATGTAAAATGGTATTAACAGAAGGTATAGTCTTGGGGATTCATGTCTATTCACAAGGGATCAAGGTAGACCCTGCCAGAATAGAAGTAATTATTGATCTTCCCTATCCAAAAAATCTAAAAGAGGTAAGGAGATCTCTTGGCCATGCAGGATATTACCGACATTTTATTGAAAATTTTACTAAAATAGTTGCACCAATGTTTAAGCTACTTATGAAGGATACATAATTCCAATGGAATGAATCCTATCAAAGTTCTTTTGAGGAATTGAAAGCTAAGTTATCAGTGTCACCAACACTAAGGGTTCCTGATTGGTCCCTTCCTTTCCATATATCCACTGATACTTCAGACATGGCCATAAGAGGGTTCCTAGGTCAAAAGGAACACCATACATCTTATGCCATCTAGTTTGTTAGCAACAATTTGACTCCTACCAAACTGAATTACACTGTTACTGAAAAAGAGTTTTTGGCAGTAGTCTATGCTATCAATGAATTTCAGCATTACATTACAAGATATGAAGTTTTTGTGCATACAAACCACTCTGCCAGTAGATTCTTAATGAACAAACCAATTAGGGGTCCTAATTGGTCCCTTCCTTTCCATATATCCACTGATGCTTCTGACATGGCCATAGGAGGGGTCCTAGGTCAAAAGGAATACCAAGCATCTTATGCCATCTACTTTGTTAGCAAGAATTTGACTCCTGCCGAACTGAATTACACGGTTACTAAAAATAGTTTTTGGCAGTAGTCTATTCTATCAAGAAATTTCACCGTTACATTACAAGATATGAAGTCTTTGTGCATACGTACCACTCTGCCATTATATTCTTAATGAACAAACCAATTACCAATGGTAGGGTAACTTAGTGGCTTCTTATATTACAAGATTTTAACATCACCGTCATTGATCGACCTGGTCAAGACAATTTGGTAGCAAATTTCCTCTCTCGTATTCAAAATGATGACAGTGATAAACCTGGTGATAATACTTTTTCCAACGAACATCTATTTATTGTGTCTATTCAAACTCCTTGGTTTGCAGACATTGTTAATTATTTAGCAATTGTGAAGTTACCAAATCACTTGTCCCCACACGAAAAACATCGATTTATAGTCCAGAGTTCTAACTACTCTTGGGTTGACAATGATCTTTTTCATGATAGCCCAGATCTTATTATTAAACGATGCATACAAGAGGATGAGATGATAGAAATCCTCCATGCATGCCATGATGGGCCATGTGGCGGACACTTTTCTGACAAGAGGACAACATACAAAGTGTTAAATTATGGATATTATTGGCCAAGCATTTTCAAGGATACTAGCAAGTATGTTAGAGGATGCGAATGTTTCCAAAGAATGGGTAGACCTACGTCAGCTGACGAGATGCCCTTATAGCCTCAGGTCATGATTGAGCCTTTTGAGAAACGGGCTCTTGATTTCGTAGGGCCAATATCTCCCATGTACCACAAAAAGAAGTATATTCTGGCTTGCATGAACTATGTCACCAAATGGGTAGAAGCTAAAGCTTTGTTTCGAGCCATAGAGAAATCTATGGTATAATTTATATATGAAGAGATATTTGCTCAGTTTGGTATGCCTAGGGAAATTGTCACTGACCAGGGTTCTTAATTCACCTCCAAATTGATGAAAGAACTTACCACAAAGTATGGCATCCGACATTGTAAGTCCTCACTCTACCACCCATAAGATAATGTCTAGGTAGAATCGACCAACAAGGTATTGGAAGCTATCTTAACCAAAACCATTCAACTACATCATAAGTATTGGCAGATAGATCTCATAGGCCTTGTGGGCCTATCGAACAAAATGGAGAAACACTAATGGACATACACCCTATGAGCTGGTATATGGGAAACAAGTTATTTTACCTATCGAATTCTAGGTTAAGACTTTTCACAGACTTTTCGTAGGGCTGTACAGTTAGGCATGGATTTGGAAGAGGCACAAAAATAGTGAATTTTACAAATTAATGAGTTAGATGATATTAGACAAGATGCACCCCAAAGAACAATGTTAATACAAAATCAACAAAAAAAATGGAATGATAAATTTATTAAACAAAATCAGTTTAATACCAGGGATTGGGCATTACTATTCGACTTAAGGTGTAAAAATTTCAAAGGAAAATTAACTACCCATTGGATGGGTACATATGTGGTAGCTACAGCTCTTGATAATGGGTCAGTAGAAATTAAGACAGTTGATGGTTCGCAAATTTCCTTTGTTGTAAATGGACATAGACTTAGAATTTATCATCAACCAATATCTAAATAAGATTTTGTGTAGAGTGCCTTACAACATAAGGAGATGGAGCTAGTTGAAGAGGAAGTCATTCCTCCTTCTCCTGGTTCTTAAATTATTTTGTCTTATCTTCATTTGTATATAAGTAAATATACTTTTGTTTCTTCAAATAAATAATATTCATTTCTAACAAGCTGACTACTTTTATACAGGATTCATTCTTATGATCAGCTTGTGGAATTTTGTCAATTAAAACAGGAAGACTCTTTTCCTTTCCCTAATTTTGATAAATTTCATATGAATTTTCTTTGTACATATGTTTTTGTTGTGAATAAATTCGAATAATATAACAAGTGGTTTTGCAGTTTGATTACAAGAACCTTATTTCTATAATCATCTCATAAATTATTATTTGAAAGGGAAGTGATCTAAAAATCTCATACTGTATCTTAACTCCTTCTCTTTTGATCATTGTTGAAAATTCAAATTTATAGTGAACAACAAAAATATTCTTTATATCATTTCTAACCACTTTATTCTGTGATTATTTTTTATAAATTTCACTTTTATGCTTTTATATATGGTATTTTATTCAGACATGCACATCTCTGATTTATCATTAGAACAGTTGCTTAAGACCTACTTTAATCATCATGTTTTTCAAAATTTTGTCTTACACCTATGGGCTACTAGTTCATCCTAGGATCATTATCAAAACTTGTCTCTTAAGCATTCATTGAAAAGGTAGCCCAAGAGTGAGTGATATTTCTACTTGTGGGGAACATTATTGATCTTTTATGAAGAAGATAAACTGAGAGGTCAAGGAACAACTTTAAGTTATTCTCTTTTGACATGATCTATAATTCAGGCTATTATAAATAAAGTTAGTCATAAGGTTCTCTCTAAAACTTTGAATTATGTGTTTAGCAGGATTAACACACTCTAGTACCAACCGGCTTCCAGATACTAAAATCATTATATGAAGAAAACCTGTCGAGGTACTGAACAGGCCTGCTGGCAGCGAGTCCATGCTAAATAAAATCTTAAACAATGAAGCTTGGTAAATGCAAGTAAACCCATCGGGGTACTGAATAGGCTCTCTAGCATCGGGGATATGCTTGCATGGTACCCAGATAAACCCGTCAGGGTACTGAATAGGCCTGCTAGCACCGGGGCAATATCAAGTAAAAGAGATATGGTTAATCCATCACTATGTACATGGCTCATCTAAAAAAACTGAGTATAAAAATACATATTTAGGCCAACTATTTAACTATCATTAGAGAATGGTTTTAAGTTGGACTTGGACCCTGTCTTCCAATTTAAACAATACCTAGGATATAATTGTCCTAGAAATGAGACCCATAAATATAGAAATCTCACAAACTCCAAGGTGAACTTTATCTATATTCTTTGGATGACAAGAGAACTTCAAAATGAGTCATGGATGATTATTTTTCCTATGGCATTTTTCACATCAGTTCTACTATAATTATTCATATGGTCTTCCTCAGTACTGTTATTTTTCTTTATGAATGTACATATCTGAATCATCTCCATTTATTAGTTAGTATTTCTTTTTCTTACGAAAATAATAACAACATTTTAGAGATATTGGATAAACTATTAATTGAAAACATTTGAGTATTAATCAGTTTTCTTTAATGGCTTGAGGACACGCCATATTTTTAGTTTGGGGGAGGTTCAGAACTGTCTTTAATTTCTGATTATTTATAAAAAGATTCATTTATCTCTGACAAAATGATAGGTGTTTTCAGGATTATGCAAGTAGTAGAAGATTGTTCTAATCCATGATAAATAAAGAAGAGTGCGACTAAAGTTTCAGAAAAGAAGGATTACATCATCCTTTTGTGTGATGAGAGGCCCAAAAAAATTATCTGCATAATTAGCAGCAGTCAGATCCAACAAAGAACATTTTGTACAGAAGATCTGTGTGAAGGATCGAAGGAAGGTTCGAATGACGATCCAAATGAAGTTTCGAATGGTGATCCGAATTCATAGCGTATAACAGCATGATTTAGTATGCTAAGGTATCTAATTTTGAATTCTAATGACATAATGTAATTGACTCACCATACCAGGGATCAATCAAATTTCATCTCTGCACTCGATCTCATTCCTTCGCTCATCTTGACTTCATCAAATAAATCAATTAACCATGCATTATTTTGATTTTCAGACTCATTTTTTTGGCTATCATATGGTTTTAACTCTTTATTAAGTTATATGCATGCGATCTGTCATTATATTAATTAAAATTCATCATGATATTTTATGTCACCTATGCTTATAAGCTCATGATGAAAATTACATTCAACCTGTCCAAAATTTACTTTGGACATGGTTGAATATATCATAACCATACGAATTCACCAATGCATGTATTTTTATGTGTTAGTTGTGGAGCCTGATCTTCCATATCTAGAGATATTATTTAGTTGTGTTTGTACCCCGGGTGTACTGTACACTCATTCCCCCTGCCTTGGCCAACAGTTTTGTGTACCCATGGTATTGGGTTAACCGTAGTATTTTCCCATGGTATTTCTCCTATAAAAGAAAGCATTGTAACATGACTATGTATGGTATTATTTTGTATTGTAAACAATCTCTATGATTGTGTGGGAGAAACTATGAGAGCATGAAGAGGAAGTGCAGTGGTTTTGTTGTAGGCTATATCCCTTCATCTTTCTAGACTGTAATAAAAGACTGGCAATTTATTTGTGGATGTAGCCTATCGTTTGGGTGAACCACGTTATATTTGTGTCTCTCTGTAATGTGTTTAATGTGTTTTGCATCTTGTTTAATGATTTAATTGTATATGTGTTATTGCTCTTCGGCCTTGTTTTCTAACAATTGGTATCAGAGCCAAAAGGTCTATTTGGCTGGTAAACTCGCAGGAAAGAAGGGTTCCTGGTTCGAGAGGGAGCAATGGCGGAAGATGGAAAGTTTAGGGTCGAGAAATTTAAAGGCAAAAACTATCAGTTATGGAAGATGCAAATGGAGGACTATCTATACCAGAAGGATCTATACTTGCCATTCGACGAAAATTCAAAATAGCCCGCAGCTATGAAGGATTTTCATCACCTCCATTCCTAGAAATTAGTGCATCATATCCAAGTCCTTCATCTCAAACTTAGCAGCAATATTCCTCTTCATGTCAGCAATCAACCTATCCTCACCTGTCACAAATAGGCCATATACATACAGTATGAGTATCACTAGGTTCCCTTCCTCAACCTTGTAGTAAAGGTTGGAATCTACTTTAGTCTTGGTAAATCCCAAGCTAGTCAGGAAGTTGTCAATCCTATTGTACCATGCCCTGGGTTCCTATTTCAAATTGTACAGTGCCTTCTTCGATTTTCACACATGAGTCTCCCTATCATGTGTCTCAAATCCAAGTTACTTCTCCACATACAATTCCTCTTCCACTACACCATTCAAGAACATAGTCTTGACATCCATCTAGTGTATGTTCCATTTCATCACTACATCTAGAGAAAGTACTGATCTGATGGAAGTGTATCTAGCTATAGGTACAAAATTTTATTCGTAATGTATCCCTTCCTTATAGGAGAAGCCACGTGCCACAAACCTCACTTTATATTTCTCTATGCTGCCATATGCAGCATGCTTGATCATATATATCCACTGGGAAGTCACAACATACTTCCCTTTTGGTCTTGGGACCACATCCTAGACATAATTCTTTGTGATCGAATGGTACTCCTCAATCATAGCATCCTTCCATTCTTTCTTTTCTGTCGTTTATCCATAGTTGGAAGGTTCTTTATCGATGATGTCATGCAGCAGGGATACATAACTAGAATAGGACCTAGTTCTTTTCCTTTCTATGTGCATTTCTTCTGGAGCGCCATATCCCTCTGCTCCTTGGATAACCTCTCGTACCCATGCTGGTTTCCTCTTGTAAGAATTCATCTCACGGGGTGGAACTACAGGTTCCTAAGGTTCTTCCATTTCTTGATCTTCTTCTAGAGTTGTTTCATTCATAGTTGTATCTCAGATTAGTAGGTACTTTTGTTTCTTCAATGTCTTCAACATGTATCCTTCTGAATTTGATGTAAGCTAAGTCTTCATCAAATGTCACGTCCCTGCTAATGTCGATCTTATTGAATCCTGAGAAACATATTCTATAATCCTTCGAGCTTTCACTATATCCCACAAATATACCCTTCTTTCCTGATGGATCTAACTTCATCCTCTTTTCTTTCGGAATGTGTATGTACACTGGACAACCAAATATTCTGAGATGGATGACTTCTGGTTTCTTTCTAGAGAAGACTTCTTCTGGTGTCTTGTTCTCAAGTAATCTATGCAAACTATGATTCTGTGCATACACAACTGTCCTAGCATCTTCTACCCATAGATGCATAGGAAAATATTGATCATGAATAATTTCCCTTATTGCTTCCATAATCGTTCTATTCTTCCTTTCTGCAACTCCATTCTTTTGTGGATTATATGGAGGGGTCAACTCCCTCTTAATCCCTGACTCTCTACATGATTCCTTGAATTCATCTCATGTGAATTATCCGCCATTGTTTGATTGAAATGTCTTATTTTCTTCTCTGTGTGGTTCTCGATCAAGGATTTGAATTCCTTGAACTTACTGAATACTTCATCTTTTATTTTCAATAAATATATCCATGTCTTCCTAGAAAAAACATCAATGAAAGAAACATAATATACATACCAGCTTAATGAGTTGGATGGCATCGCACTTCATATATCACAGTGAATAATTTCCAGGATTCCTTTTTCCCTACTCTAGCTTCTCACTACTTGGAAATGTATTCTTTGTGTTCACATCCTTTGCAAAATCCTTTGCGCTTTTCCTATATTTATGGAATACCTCAAGAGTTTTATTTGCAAGTGGTAGTGTCCTATAGTGCACCTATTCAAGCCTTCTATTCAAAAGTTCACTTGGCTTTACTGTGTCATGGACCAAAGCTTGTTATGGTTGGCCCTTTAATTTGTATAAACCTCCCTCTTGCTACCCAATTAGTACTGCATCATATATAGTATTTCCCTTTGGCCACATAACGACTTGGCCATCTACAAATGAAACCCTCATGCCTTTTGCATCCAATGCAGATATGGAGAGAATATTATTCTTTAGTCCTAGTACGAGCAATACATCCTTCATCTTCATAGATTTTCCAAAGTATAGATTATAGGAAGTTTCGTCACTACCTTTTATGGGATACTAGTAGTCATCCCCAAGTTTCACTTTGTGGGGTGACTCATGTTCGAATAGTTTCACAAAGGATTTTTTAAATCTTGTCATATGTTTGGAAGTCCCACTATGTATGAGCCAATCATTGCTTCCATGTGTAACAGTTCCCATGAGGGAAGAAATCAAAACATATTCTTCATCGCTTGAAGAATCTTCACTTTCTTCTTTGACTATCTTTCTTGGAGGTTCATCATCCTCTATAGTGTGAGGATGATGTCTTCTTTTGTTGTTCTTCTTCTTTTGAGAGACACCTTTTTTTCTGGGAGAGTTTTTGGTGATGTGGCCTTTCTCATCACATGTATAGCATCTGATACTAGATATATCTATTTTAGGGTTATTCTGGTGTGAATGCTTACCCTTATTGGGATGATAGTGGTCCTTCTGATTTTCTTGGTGTGTGTTGTGAGAGCTTGATCTTCATTTCCAATCTTTTCTTCTCGAGCTACTATTCGAGCTTCTCCTTGTGAGCATTCCTCGCACAATATACTGAAAGTGATTTACTTTCTTCTAGCACAAATTCCTAGAATGAAGGAGTCCCATGACCTAGGGAGACCATTCAGTGTGGTAATCAGAATCTCTCCATTCTCTACATATTATTCCACGGTTTCAAGTTTTTCTTTCATTTGAGAGACCCTTGTAAAGTATGATTGTATGGTCTCTGCATTCTGGATCTTTACATTCTTTAGTTGATTTCTCAAAGTCATCTTCCGATTTATATTGTTCCCTTCAAATAGCTTGGTTAAGGAATCAAACATCTCTTTAGGTGTCTTTAGGATGGACACATATGGTATAAGGTGATCCTTGATAGAATCAGCAATGATCCTCTTGGCCTTGACCAAGTTCTTCTTGTGTAATGCCTTAGCTTCCTCTGGAACTGGAACTGGAACCTCTCTAGTTATGTAGGTGTCCAATTCATTCTCTTCAAGAACAAGTGAAATCCTATACTTCCATGCTCGGAAGTTATCAGCTCCTTCAAGATTTTCATCAAGCTTGGTGTGATGAAACATATTTAATGAGAACCTCAAATGGAAATACAGAATATTTAGATCTTACCAATTTCAGATGTCGAAATTGAATTTGGAGTTGATCTCTTGCAGTGCTAATTTTTTGTTCTAGGGTCAAATTAGGGTTTGAATTTCCCTGATTTCTACCAAATCAAAAACTTCGATATTGGTTTCTAAATTTCTATTTTGAGGAGGATAGGAATCCTATGCTAGGCTCACTCAAAAATTCTACTTCTATGAAAATCCCTAATTTCCTGTAGTATTGATAGTTCAAAAATTGAAAATTCTCGAAATCAGAGTCTGCTTCGATAAAAAGATGCGCCCTTCAATGGAGAGTTATCCTAGCCTCTTTTTGTTGATGATATGTGGAGAGAAACTTAAAAATTAAGAATCCCTAGATTTTGGAGCTGCATAGAGTCTTCTTCTCAGGTTAGCTCTGATACCATGTTAGATTTTTATCATTTAATCTGTATGATATAGGATCTTATCTGAGAGAATAACATGCACAACAATAATCACAAGATACAAGAGACAAATAATTTTCCTTGGGAAACCATAAAGGAGAAAACCCCACAACTTCCTCAGAGATAGAATGAGCACCAATAGAAAAAGTAAAACCCAAAGATAGAAAGATGATCTTCGACAGTTGTTCTCTCTCTCACTTGTGCAAGCTCCTCCTTTCTCACTCATGCGTTACTGTTGAGTGAGTGTGTGTTTCAAATAGAGAGTCTCACTTTCTATTTATACTTGTTTTCCACTTGACAATTACTCTACAGGGATGACTTCACTAGGAGAGTCTAATAACCCTAATACCACTCAACTGTGGGGACTATTTCCCCGACTTACAATGAAGGGTTAACCTCGATGACTTTACATGACTTTATTATATTAATGACTCTCTCGATAAGAGGAATAAACATCACCATAGGGGTACAATTAAATACAATAAAAAATATACAGTGAATACATTACGAAGTTACAAATACATCAACATAGAGCTGAATGAATACTGTTTGGACAAAATGAATAAACAAGAAAAGATAAAAGAAGTACTATTGAAACTGATTCCGAAAAAAATTCTTATAAATAGAAGGGGAAGAGATCAAAGTATCCTAATAGTGAATCATCCTCAGAGATTAAACCCAGGTCACGTAGGGAAAGACAGAGATACACAAGTGACAACAGTGATAGTGACCAAAAACCTACAAAAAATAAATATAAACCCTACGAAGATATTTTTGGAGAGTTCAAGAAAATAAAACCTCCCATGTTCAATAGGGAAGTAGAGAAAGGAGAGGAAGCAGGAGCCTGGCTTTCAGGCATGAAGAAATAATTCCAAATTTACAATTATTTTGACATATTAAAGGCCATAATGGTTATTTACAACTTGATCGAGAAAACCGACATATGGTGGCAAGATATTAAGAGGGTCAAGAATCTGAAGGAGAATTACTTGATTTGGAGGGGTTTTAAGATATATTTCAAGAGAAGGTTTATGTCTGAACAATACTACGAGGACAAAGCCAAGGGATTTTATGATTTAAAACTAGCATTAGAGGAATTTTGTGGTCTAAAATGGGCCTCCTAAGGAAAATAATAAAATAATAGTTAAAATAATAAAATAATATTGATTAATTTTGGAGGAAGAAAGAAAAAAACTACTTTTTGTGTTCGTATTTTTGACATATCTCCTTGTGTTTTTACTCAAATTTCGATCGGGAGAGCTCGTTGGATGCAGAATTTGATTCCACATCCAACGATTACCCACAATGCATACTTTTGACAGACCTCGCTACCCCAAAAATGAGAAATACCTAAAACAATGTGATGATGATGTCATCATCATGTTTTTCAGGTATTTCTTGTTTTTGGAGTAGTGAGGTTCGTCAAAAGTATGTAGTGTAGGTACTTGTTGGATGCGGAATCAAATTCCACATCCAACGAGCTCTCTCGATCGAAATTTGAGTAAAAACACAATGAGATATGTCGAAAATACGAACAAAAAAAGTAGTTTTTTTTAATGACAAATATGTCAATTCAACCATTATGGTTGACTTATTTTATTGAAATTCTATTGGTTCTTGAATTCCAACTCACAAAAACTTATTTTGGCACGTTTTCTTATAAGGCCCATTTTAGACCCCAAATTTCCTCTAATGGTTCCATATCCATGAAGGAACTGAGCAGCAAGTTCTTAAGTCTACTGAGATACCTACCATACATAATAGACAAGAAGCCAAAAATTCAATGGTTCCTAAGATGTTTACCTGATAGCTTCAAGGATAGGATTGAGTTTGACAATCCAAAAACCTTGGAGGAAGCTATGAGGAAGGGAGAATTTTGTTATGAGCAAGGAAAGAAAAGAGAAAGTATACCAAACTGGAAGACTAAAAAGACTAGCCAATTTGATCAAAGAAGAAGAGGATTCAAGTCAAACAAGAGTTTTGGAAGTAATACCCAGAACTTCTTCAAAACAACTACCAGAAAACTGATTTTAAGAACAAGATACCTCAAAATACTGCATCATAAACGGGAAATGATTTATCTAACAGTTTTGTCAGAAATATTGAACAAGGAGAAGCTGTCAAATGTTGGGAAGGCCACGGACCACACTACACCAAGTAATGTCCAAACTGGAAGGAAAATACTAGCAACATACACACTGTACAGGAAGCGGAAACAGTTGGGAATGTGGCCAATTAGATCCACAGGATCAATGTGGTGTTGGAAAACCAATAGGTATATCACTAGACTTATATGGTGGAAGTGCAAGGTATGATTCAAAATTTCTCTTTTTCCTTAATTGATCCAGGAGCTAGTCTAAGTTATATATCTCCTAGCATAGTGAAAAAGTGTAAATTACCTTTAATTTTTTTTTGATAAATCACGGCTAGTCCAACTAGCCATATGAACTAAACGAAAGGTAGTAAACTATGTTGAAAATTGTAATTTGATGATGAATCAGTTTGAAACTAGGGTAAAACTAAATTTGTTACATTTTAGGATCTTACGATATTGTCATAGGGATGGATTGGCTTGAAAAAATCCAAGTAATTTTAAATTTCTTTCAATAGACTTTTACTTGATTGAATAAGGAAGGAGAAAGAACTACTATTATAGGAATTCCTAAGAAGATATCCTATTAGACAAATTTCATCCTTACAAATTAAAAAGGTTGTAAGGAAGGGCTATAAAGTCTTTGTTGTGCACATTATAAATAATGAACAAGTTAATAAAGAACTTAAATAAGGATTTGAGGATATCCCGATTCTGCAAGATTTCGCAGATGTATTCCCAGAAGAAAATCCAGGATTGCCTCCTAAATGAGATTTGGACTTTACAATTGAATTAGTAGCCGGAGCGGTACCTAACTATAAATCTCCCTATCGAATGAACATTTTGGAGTTGAATGAACTTAAATTACAATTTCAAGAGTTAATAAATAAACTTTACATAATACCAAGTGTATCTCCTTGGGGAGTGTCGATCCTTTTTGTGAAAAAGAAAGATGGTACTCTACATCTATGCATAGACTACCATCAACTTAATAAAATGACAATCAAGAATAGATATCCTCTACCCCGCATTGATGATCTATTCGATCAGATACGTGGAGCGATGATATTCTCTAAAATCAACTTAAGATATGGTTATCAACAAGTTAGAATTAAGGATGAAGACATCTTTAAAACTTCTTTTTGGACAAGGTACATGTATTATGAATTCGTGGTTATTTCCTCCGGGCTAACCAATGCACCGACAAACTTTATGTGTCTAATGAATAGTGTTCTAAGTAAGTATTTAGAAAAATTTATAGTCACCTTTATAGATGACATATTAATTTATTCTAAGACTAAATAAGAGCATGATGGACACCTAAAAATAATTTTGCAAGTGTTAAGGGAACATCAGTTATATGTTAAGCTCAATGAATGTGATTTTTACGAAGATAAAATGCAATATTTGGGACACGTGATATCTGAAGAGGGGATATCAGTGGACCTGAATAAAATAAAAGATATTATTGATTGGCATGTTCCTAAGGAAGTAACGGATGTGCGATCCTTTCTGGGGACAACAGGGTACTACATAAAGTTTATTAAAGGGTTTTCAAGAATTGCAAACTCTATAACTTCATTACAGAAAAAAGGGTAAGAAATTTGTTTGGGATCAGAAATGTGAAGAAAGTTTTTATAAACTAAAAACATTATTAACTAATGCACCCATCCTAAAAATAGCAGACCCAAACAAAGACTTCGTCGTATGCACTAATGCATGCAACGAAAACTTGGGTGGGGTGCTGACACATGAAGGTCATGCAATTGCATATGAATCAAGAAAATTAAAAATTAAGGAAAAGAACTATGCAACTTGTGATTTAGAATTGGATGCAATAATTTACGCTTTAAAAATGTGGCATCATCACTTAATAGGGAAAATATTTCTAGTAATGCATGATAATATAAGTTTAAAATATCTGTTTGATCAGCAAAATATGAACGCAAGGCAAGCTAGATTTCTAGATTTCCTTAGCGAATATGATTTTGAGATCAAACATATTAAAGAGAAAGAAAAAAAAGTGGTTGATGCCTTGAACAGAAATGTTGTAACAAGTCTTGTGGCTACCATTAGCAATTATAAAAATAATTTGGAAGATAAGTTGGAAGAAGGTATAAAGTGGGACCCAAAATATCAGAATTTAAAAGAAAAGATAATTCAGAATACATCTAAAAATGTAATTACAGATTATAGTTTTAATGAACAAGGTTTAATAATATTTAAAAACAAAATGTATGTACCTAATATATCTGAAGTTAAGCTGCTGATTTGGAATGAAATTCATAAAATTCCTTATTCTCGACATCCAGGGTATCATAAAATGATAACTATGTTAAGAAAATAATACTTTTGTCCTAACATGGAAAATGAAGTTGCTGAATTTTTAGCTAGGTGTATTGAGTGTCAGTGAGTTAAGGCTGAACATCAACACCCAGCATTCCTGCTACAACCATTACCAATACCAAATTGGAAGTGGGAAGTCATTAGTCTTGAATTTGTAACCAGTTTACCTAGAAACCAGAAACAGAATGATTCCATAATGGTGGTTGTAGATAAGTTAAGTAAAGAAACACACTTTATTCCTATTAAAACAACTCATTCAACTGCAAATATTGTTGATATTTTTATGAAAGAAATTTCTCGTCTGCATGGAATTCCAAAGGTAATTATTTATGATCTAGATCCTAAATTTACTGGTAATTTTTGGAAAACTTTATTTAAAAGATTAGACTCAAAATTAAATTTTAGTATTGCTTATCATCCACAAACAGATGGATAGAAAGAAAGAGTTAATCAAGTACTAGAGGATATGCTTAGTGATTATCCTAGCAAGTGAGAAGACTATTTGCGTCTAGTTGAATTTTTTTACAATAACCATTATCAGGCCTCATTAAAGCTTAGTCCTTTTGAGATATTATATGGTGGAAAGTGTAACACTCCTATTACATGGAGAAATCCAATAGATCGATTGATGTTAGGACCTAACATGTTAAAAGAATTGGAACTAATAGTGAAACAGGCACAAGGAAACTTGAAAACTGCTCAAGACAGGAAAAAAAGTCATGTCGAACTTAAGAGAACACCGAAGGAATTCCAAGTCGGTGAGCATATGTTTGTTAAGGTTAAACCAAGAAAGAGATATTTTAAATTAGGGAGCTAGCTGAATTAGCACCCAAGTATTTCATATCATTCGAGATATTGGAAAGAGTGGGTCCTATGGCTTATAAACTAGCTTTATCACCTAATCTTATGATACACAATGTTTTTCAAATTTCTATTTTAAAAATATATATACATGATGCTACTCATGTGATTGATTGGAATCTGATTCAGGTAGAACCAGAAGGATATTTTTTCGATAGAACCGGATTGTATTCTCGACAGGAGGGAAATTTTTCTCTGGAATCACACCATTAGACAAGTAAAGGTGCAGTGGAAACACCTCAGTCCAGAGGAAGCGACTTGGGAACTGGAGAGAGATATATGGGTGGCATATCCAACTCTGTTGAGAGAATACTCAGAATAACCTAAGCAATATTGAGGACGATGTTGAGCTTAACGGGGGGTGTTTGTAACATACCCAAAACTGGAAAATAAATATTTATTATTTATTTCAGCAAAACATTATGTTAAATTTTATTGTAAGATTTATGACCAGGTGGATCAAGGATGACTGTAATTGAAGAATTGTTTATTTTATTAATTAATAAGAGGAGACACCTATTCAGGGAAGACTATTAAATGAGAGTTCACTTCCATTGGGAGGAAGGAGTAGCTGTAAAAGGCTGATTGATAAGTGGCAGCACCAACATTCACTTTCTAACTGTTGCAGGAGCATAATCGCTAAAAAAATGGTCATGTTCCCTTAGAGGGGGGACTGAGTTGAGGGGCTCATTAATTTACAAATTGACCCTAATACCTAGGCAATCTTATATAAACCATCAAATTGAGTAGGAGGCTCACCACTCATTCTGATTTTTGGGAGAATGACTTTGTGATTGCTTCAAACTAAAAAGTCAAGCACATAAAGAATTTGATGAGGGGATAGTTAAAGTGAATTGCTGAGTTAAGTATGTTGTTGAGCTGAGTTACAGAATTTTTCTCCGTAGCAGAGATCTCTGTCTTAGTGGTGCAATGAGAAAGCTCAGGGGTCCTATGAAAGTTATTTGCTTGCTTCAGGAAAGGTTGGGTGGAACAGTCTCCCTTGGGTATTGGTCCTATTTCTCTATAAAACTTCCAGGTTCCAACTCTAATATTTTTATGTCAATATTTAATTATGTTTAGATGAACAATAAGTTGTTTAGAATTTAGAAATGGAAATTTGTTAATTGATTTAAAATTGAAAAATATTTATCCCCTATATTTTTCCTCTCACCAAGTGATGGTGGTGTACTCTAGTATAGGTGGATATAGAATTATGTTGAATAAGTAGAAGTAGATTGAATGAATAAATATGTATTATTATGATTTCAGAGTATCAGTGTAATATTTAGTTATAAATAATATTTTCTCTAAATTAGAAAATATGTATTTAATTTGAACATGAAATACAGTTCTAAATCCAAAAGTTAAACTTTTATTGTTCATAAAGAAAAAATAAAAGAAATCGGAGGGTATTTGAAAGTGCGGAAAATTGAAACATCAATACTAGATCCTACTAGATTTATAAGTTTAGATCTTAAATTGTCCCAGTAATATCAATTCGAGACGATTGACGAACCTTAGGACTTTTTAAAGGCTTCCATTTTGTTTCGATATTATTTCTAAATAGCTCTCCTATTTTAATAAGTTACATTTTAGGGTTTATCCCTTTTCCTTTCAAACAATATAATAGACAAGGGTCACGTAAAGTTTTGAATCCTAAGGAAGTCATTATGTTTATCAACAACAAAAACACAACAAGATATCTAGCTCAGAACATTACGGTTATAATTAAATTATTGAAACTGGAGATTTTATTGGGGTTCAAGTTATTTGTACCTATGTCGTTAGAGTTATTAACTTTAGATTAAGAGAAATAAAATACTCTGTAAATAAATTCATAAATAATATGTTAAATCTATCAAACCCTATAATTTACTTATTAGTCGATTTATATCTTTTAGACATGTTGATAGAAGTTACTCAATAACTAAAATCATTTAAGAAATAAACTGAAGTAAATCGTCTAGTAACTAGTCTCAGTAACATAACCAAAAAACGTGTGATATTTATATAATCGAAAATGTTGACAGAGATGTCTCTTAACCCTAAGTTCATGTAGTAGTGAGCTTTTTGTAATGATGAATCTTATGTCCAATGAAATAGATTACTTAAATAAGAGCATCTTGGTAAACAACAAGGCACCCCTCAATATACTTTAATATTCTCATAATTCCATATAGTATTCACAACTTTTTCAAATATATAGCCAATCGTTTTTCCTACAAAGTGGCAAAGGATATACTTATATTATTTTCTATTTAAATAAAAAGAAATAATAATATGTTTTGGAAAGATTTTCCATGTTTAGCATGGGTTATGGTTAAGATGTTGTAATGAATTAAGTATTATAAAATAATTTTTGTATGAATGTGTATAGTGGTAATTAGATAATTAATAATATATTTGTCTTTGTATTTTTTTGTAATTTATTATTTAAATAAAATAATTTATATTAAAAGAAAAATGCTTTTTACATTGATAAATATCAAGGACAATTTTTTATATGCCAATTTAATTAAAATATTTTTATTAGTTATACATGTCATTAAAATAAAACTTTTGAGTAAAGAAGAAAATACTTCATCGTACAATCATCAATTTAAAACCAATTTAAAATCTTGCAATTCAAAAGCCATTTAATTCAAATTCTAAATACAAAAGCCATGTAATATATGCGATTGCCATAATGTTAACCATATATAAAAAAAATGAAAGTTAGAAGAGACGAAAAAACATGCTTTTTATAAAATTAGAAAGAAAAATTGTATTATTTATAAATAAAATTATTAATTATAAAATAAAAATTTGTTTTATATATATATATTAAAAAACCTAGCTTCCCAACCTTAAGAGTCCAACCTTGGATATCGCTAGCTTCCCACTTAAACGATCCCTACTCAGTAAATAAGTTTATGACATAGACATATTGGAGCATCGTACTATTAACGCTAGGAAACTTCTTTTTAGTTGTGCTTCCATGCTTCTGCCTGTTGAATTATAAATCTCCACATATCGCTTAGCCTTCCGAACAGAGAAATTGAACAAAACTTTGTTTGTGCAAAGATTTTTTTTTGTTCAGCATTATTTGCTTTGGAAGAGCAAAGAGATTTCACAGCTCAAAATATGAAGAAGCGCGTAAAGCCCTGAGCATTAAAAATATATATATATTTATATATCTTATTAATAATTATATATTATTTATTTAATTTTTAAGTCGATATATGTTTTTATTTAAGATTTGGGGTGGACTATGGCCTATGTTTTTTCATTTATGGTTGAGAATGAGACAAGTATAGTGTAGAGATTGATTTTATGGGATTTGTTCAAAATTCCAAATAAACAATTATAAATAAAAAAATAAAATCTAAACAATTACCGGTAGCTTCTTAATGGATAAATGATATACCGGTAATACATGGATAATTCATATTTTATGAATGGATAACTAATAGTTCATGATAGATAACTAGAAGAAAAATAAGTGGTGGTTGATAAATGGATAACTCTTAGTTGAACATTTAATTGGGGGTGGATTGGTAGTTGATGCATAAATAACTTATAATTTAGAGGTACTTAACTTGGTCTACCTTTACCAACCACAATTTAAGTGGTTGTGCTAGTTATTAAATATATTA
>LPNX010949159.1:55376-79210 GCA_001517045.1 Pseudotsuga menziesii | reverse complement strand
ATTAAATGGATAATAACAAGAATGGTGGTGATAACATGTAGCTAGGCATGGATAACTTAGAGTTGAAATCGTTTAAGTAAAAGAATACGATGAATAAAAAGAATCCAAATTGTATTCCATTCCATCATTATCTTTCATCCATTTGATCCATATCGACGTGATACAGCCACAAACTATGTGGGTGTGCTAGTAGGTGAGCATGATTATCTTAGGACTTGGTAGGTGGGTGTGGTTAAAGGGTGGTAAGTGAGATTGATTATCTTAAGCTTTGGTAAGTGGATGTGGTTATCTTAAATTTGGATAAAAAACTTGAATTGAGTTATACATAAAGACTTGGAATAAAAACAAATAACTAAGTTCCTATTGTCCCTTTTTTAGACTCCTCGGTCATACTAATCAATCAAGTGAGGAATACAAACATGAGGAAGAAACAACTTTGTCAAAAAAATATTCCAATTTCGAAGAGAAAACATTTCTATGGTGATCGTATGTCCAATGAAATAAATTACTTAAATAAGAGCATCTTGGTTAAAAATAAAGAACCCCTAAATATACTTTAATATTCTCATAATTCTATATAGTATCCACAACTTCCCCAAATATATAACCCAACCCTTATTCATGCAAAGTGGCAAAGGATATACTTATATTATTTTTATTTAAATAAATATAAATAATAATATGTTTTGGAAATAGTTTCCATGTTTAGTATGGTTTACGGTTAAATTCTGATTTTGTAATGAATTAAGTATTATAAATTAATTTTGGTATGAATGTGTATAGTGCTAATTATATAGTTAGTAATATATTTGTTTCTGTATTTTTTTTTGTGTGTAATTTATTAATTAAACAAGGAAAATAGCTGCAAAGCAGCTAGTCCCTGCCTTAAATTTATGTTTATAATTGAAATATGATATATGTTTATTGAAAAGAAAATATTTATGATATTAGTTTTGTTGCTTATTTATTATTGTAAATATTTGTATAAAGAATTAATAGGTAAACATCAATAAGACTTTCATAAATATAAAATTTATTAATATATTTAACAAGTAAATTAAGAGCAAATCTACTTAGTACCTGTCTCTTAAAAAATGTTTGAAAAAATAGTAATAAAATACTCAAGTTATTTATTAAGATATATTATTTTCTATTGGTTGGAAATGAGGGATTAGTTCTCAAGGCATACTAGTGGGTTGGTTGCTCAATGATTAGTGGGTTTGTGTGTTACTAATTGATGGTTAGAAAGTATCAATGATAAAGAGGTTGATATATTAGTGGTTAATGTTATTTTAGGTTAATGATTTCAGAGAAAACAGAACTTTACCCATATTGAACAAGTCAAATTGATTTAAATAGACATTAACTAAATAATTTTCCCTATTATCATTTAGCTAATAGAATAACATTAAAAAAATTGAAAAAGTTTCAATTTAAAAACCACCGAATATGATATCTTTAATTTAGACCATCAATGAAAACTTGATTTTTTTATATCTTTATGTAATAATGAAAACTTGATCTTTATCATTTTTTTTAATTCTCCCAACAATTATAAAAATAATTACTTTAAAGTTATTGAATAGATACATTCATTCCAATATAATGTATGATTTAATTTTTACATGAAACTTTAACAAATCACATCTATATTTTTTTAAAATAATAAATAACTAATAGTTACAACAAAATTTTGAAAAGTGAAAGTTTAACAAATCTATATAACTAATAGTTACAATAAAATTATGAAAAGTGAAAAAAAATAATGTAACGTGACGACAACCACCAGTACTAAGAATGTAGATAATCACTAATAACTAAAGTAAAAAAAAAAATCTTTGAGTTTTGTGCCATTTTCCTACTGGACAATTACTAATCCTAAGAGTATACATAATCACTAATAACTAAGGTATACTAAAAAATTCTAATATCATTAACAAATAAAAACTTATAAATACTATTACTTTTAAAAATAAAAGTATAGCATAAGAAATAAAAGTAATTTTAAATTAAAATAATAAATTTTTATTAATTTATTGCTAATTTAAAGAAATTTAACATTATTAAAATAAAAAAAATAAAACTAAAAGTTAATTATACTTAATCTAATTTTTATTGTTATTGAAAACTAAATAATTATTGTTTATTGAAAATTAAAATTACTTTTATTTTAAATACTTTTCTAACTTTTTCTAAAAAAACAAAGGAACTTTTTTCTAAAAAACAAAAAAAAAGAATTTATATACATTTAGCCAAAAAATAAAGAGTTTATATGTATTTAGCAATGATATAGTGAACAAACTAAATTAACTTTCATGGCTAAATGAAGTGACATTAGTTTTTTTTTTAATGATAATTTTGATAAGTCCAAAGACTCTCACGTGTTATATAGACTATCAACCTGTACATCGTTACGAATTATGTGGCTGAGTCTTGACTCCACATAGGTTTGGAGTAGATTTTTCTCCTTACAAAATCAGGTTCATACAGTATCCTATATCCCAATGTTTGGACACGTCAAGTCTAGGATCAAAACATAATGTGTGGTTGAAGACATGCAGCTGAAACGCCAGTCTAGTCCCGTGGATGGTGCACGTCTCGGCGCATTAACAACCGCAATTTAGATGGAGCAAAGCGCCCGCACAAAGAAAATTCATCCCTTCTCACTATTTGGAATCCTGAAACTCTGCTCCTGGTTGCAAACATTCTGCAAACACTTGTCAAATCATAATTATGTTTTATTTATTAGGTTTCTTAAATGTGTTGACAAAACAATGTTAGGTGTCAATTTTTTATAAAAAGAAAATTATAAAATTTTAATTATATTTTTAAATCTGACATATTAAAAATTTATTGGTAATATAAAGTCAAACTGATTTTGAAGACCAAATGATCACTATATTCCATGCCTTGGCATGGACTAATAAAAAAGGCAATAACCAGTCCTACTTGGTGTTTTGCCATCTAGAAAACAATCATTATCAGTCAAATAGCAGCAAGGCTGCTTATACCTGTCGTTTAGAAATATTTTAATGCTATATTGTATATAAGTTGAAAGTTGAAGTAATTATGAAACATTAAAAACTTGCAACAATGTATTATTTGTTGTTATGTTGCTTATTTTATGATGTGACATTATTTGTTGCTATGTTGTTTATTTTTCTATGTGAAATTACTTGTTGCTTTTATATCGATGTGTTATTTATTACTTGTTGTAACTTTGGAAAAGACAACAGCATGGTTAGTAGAAGCAAAGATGGTAAAAAAAATACAAGATGATTCTCTTCTTTCTAAACTCCTTGATTTAGTTTAAGCTTCTAAGTTCAGGTAAACATTGATTAATTTCAATTTATAGATCTTGTAGAGATTTAGGGTTTAGGATTGGATCAAGGTTTGCTCCCATATAATGGAACAACATTGGCCATTAAAAACTAGTTAAATATTTTTAAAACGTATATAGATTTCTGAAATTTAAAAATATAAAAATAACATTACAAATCAAATTACTATTGGGAATTAAAAATAATGTGTGCTCACTTCAATAGGAATAGACCAAACTTATACTGTAATCAATTAAAGAACAATGACCAAATATTGTATAGATTAGCATACTAGCTTCGTTGGCCTTCAATCAGAACATGCGAGCATAGACACTCTGGCAATGGATCTAAGTAACACCAGACCAGAATGCATATAAATTGCTTTGGAATCAGTGGTGAATATATTGTTTTTTCAAAACAAGCTGTACATATGTATATACTGTCAACTACTTGCAACTTGTCAACCATTTCATTTTTAAATTCGATATTAAGGATACAGTTAAGGCGTGGATGTCAACGCCAATAACTTCTGACCGGATATCTATATCTATATCTTTTTGTAGAGAAGTGAGTAAAACCATCGTTGCTTGCGGGGCCCTTTTAATACGATGAAACAATTAATTAATTAATAGTTAGTTCTTATACGTGGTGGCGAAACGAATGGTACCATTCCTGAAATTTAATAACCACTTCAGAAGGCAATGATGCTTGCTCCACTACACCGACAACAAAGCCCTGCTGTGGATATACTCGTTGCATAGGAGACACAATACCTGCATGCACACCACCACCTGGCACATTTGTTTCCTGTCACATTTCAATGATTTGCTATAAATTAAAAATTATTTAAAAAAAATAAATCCACACAACACCTTTGGTATGGGCATCGGACACTTGGACACACCTCTCTGAATTGCCCACAAGGTCATGTTCGCCGATAGTCTATTCAGTTTACATCCATTACTCTACTTTGCTTGTTTAAATGGCATGCATTGGCAGCAACATCTTTCTGAATTTTCATTCATTGCAAGCATTAAAGTTCTAGTCTGAATCCCGGTCATTGTTTTTACTTGAGAGGTAAGTTCTTTTCCTCTGTAATTACCTTATGTTCTATGTTTGGTCAGGTATTTGGATTCGTTGGCCTTTAATTTTTATGATTAATATATAGGACTTTTCAGAGAGCACTATAACATTGCTCTTAGATCATAAATTTATCGAATATTGCAGTGGTTTCCTTGAATCTGTTGGCTATTCAGGGATGTTGGATAAGATTTCTTTCTCTGTATGTATGTTATGTAGCCAAATTCCTGGGGTGCATCGATTATCTACAAATCTTTTTCAGGGTTCTTTTAATGTCCAATATTCCGGAGCAGTATGCTAAAATCGCAATTTCAGCTGTTCAATTCCTAATTTTGGTGATCTGGAGAGTCTACGACCGGCTTAATAATGGTTGAAATTGTAAAATTGAGAAAATAGCAATTTTTATGAAGAATTTTGACCTGTTTTTATGGCATATTCGCATGAAAAGCTGGGCGTTTTGATTTTCTTTTATCCTACTGTGAATATTCTTCTCATTCATAGCTTTGAATCTGCCGAATCATATGCAATATGCATGTGTACAAATCTGTCCTTAATTCATTAATCTCCTCCTCTGGTTAGTCCCTATCTATTTAAGAAAAATCAAAATCAAAATAAATGAGTAGGTGTTTATTAACTAGCATAGTTATTAAGTTGTATATGGTAATTGTAATTATTCATTGTCTCTAACTGGGCTATCTCAGTTATAATCAGTCTTGAAGACTGTTGGATTGAAACTTTTTGTCTATTTTTTTGTAAAATGATATCCTTGTAATTATTTCACATTGCTTTTAATATAAATTGTTTTTTAAAGCTGAAAAAAATAATCAGTCTTATTCTAGTTAAAGTGGTTGTTTGTCATTGCTCTACAGTTATTAAGATAAGAATCTTGCCTCATAAGGTTGTTTCATTGAATATTAGTAGTTTGTTCTTCTTTTAATACCCCTCGGATTCGAAGCTAGAATTCTTGAGCTGCTCTGCACAAATTTCCTTCAAGGGTCTAGCTTTGTTTTGTTTTGTTTGGGAGATAGCTCAGATAGGAATGCCCTGAGCTGCATTTTCTTCTCTAATGAAATAGAATAAAAAATATATATATTAAACCTTATATCAATTTCCAAACCAAAACATATCTAATAAACAAAACCTCACTTAAACCTAACTTAGTTTTTGTTACATAACAGACTGACTAAAAGAATCATAAAACCCAGAAGGATGAGAGATTATTCCCAATTCGTAGAATTCAACATGTCTCTTATAAATAGAACACAACACTAGTATATTAATTTAGGCAAGCATAAAAATATGCACATAATTGAATACATGAGGCCCAGAAAAAGAAACTAATATAAAATCGGTACATTCCCAAATACAAATAAATAACTACTATGGAAAAAATAGCCTATCATCCATATTTTGGATCTCAACAGAATTTATATAAATTCTTACACGCAGAAAACCCAAAAAGCTACAAAATTGGCTTAAAGTTAAAGCCATACATAATGGTCATTACAACCTCTTTCTCAAAACAAGTAAATATAAAAACTCAGCTCTGCATCATAAAAACGTTTACATTCCACAATGAAGCCATAAATTCTTACACACAGAAAACCCAAAATGCTACAAAATTGGCTTAAAGTCGAAGCCATACATAATGGTCATTACAACCCCTTTCTAAAAAAAGAACGCAGAAAACCCAAAATCCTAAAAAATTGGCTTAAAGTTGAAGCCATACATAATGGTCATTACAACCCCTTTCTAAAACAAGTAAAAATAAAAACTCAGCTCTGCATCATAAAAATGTTTACATTCCACAATACAAGTAAGCAAGAAGGAAACAAATATAGATTCTTCATAATGATTTATATAAATGTTAAACCCTGGTTAGCAACCATGATTTTTGTAGGAAGAATTTGCAGGCTTAAGGTGGAGCAATGAAAACCCCAGGTTGAGCATTTGAGCATTAGATAAAACTCAGAGTTTCTAATACAATCAACCTAAACTAGGATCTCCATCCAAGCAAATTAATCAAATGCCACACTAGGATATTCACATTTCAGTTACGAAACTCGACTGTATATACCTCCCATTGATGAAAAATTGTGTAGGAAGGGCATTTAGGCTTACCCAAGAGGAGACTAGGTTCATCCTGAAGGAATGCTAGCACTGACATCATGCCCGGGACAAGAATTTCCTGTATATTACTTGAACAGGCAATGAATCCAGGAAGGAAGGAACATTATGCACGTTAAGCTCCCAAGCTTCTCTCCCTCAATGCAAACAATGAACCATCACCAGGCAGTGAATTAGTAACCATAGCTACCACCATTAACAAGCAGAACGTCGCGCAATGGGAGCATGAAATGGAAGGTCGCATGGAGCAAGTTAAGCTCCCAAGCTTCTCTCCCACAACGCAACAATGAACCATCAAACCGTCAATGAAACCGGTTTTTGGATAAATGGAAAACCCGCAAGTACAACGTCTAAATGCAAACAATCAATGGGGAATGAATTGGGGAATAAGCTAGCTATGGAGCATGAATTGGAGGCGAAGGGGAATGAATTGCACGCTGAATTGGACGCTTCGCCTGCCATTCACATGGGTTCTATTAAATGCCCACAACCCAATAAACGCCCCCAGGTCCCCGACGTCCTTTCCCGGTAACGACAGTTACTCCCAGGCGTAGTTGCCAGCTCTCGTGACATTCCCGATAAACATCCGAACTCGCCGGAAAAGAGGTCAACCGCCGTAACTTTTACCGTAAAGGCAAGAACCACGGTAAATAGTGAAAGATATGTTTATTTTTGGGAATTAAATGATCTGTTTGATAACGCAATCTTCCGGTGTTATCGACGGCTCGAATTCCTTTAGCACACTGTTTTCACATTCCGTCTTTATGTTTTATTTATTAGGTTCTTAATTGTGCTGACAAAATAATGCTAGGTGTCAATGTTTTATAAAAACAAAATTATAAAATTTTAATTGTTTTTTTAAATCTGACAAATAATTTTCACAGCTGGGATATTTAGTCTATTCAATGTACTTAACCAATGAAAAATTAGGAATAACAAATTTCTAAAATTCGAAATTAAATTTTTTATTTTTAGAATATTTAATTAAATATAAAATTATCATAAAACATTAGAAAACAATATTAAAAATGTATTGGTAATATAAAGTCAAACTGTTTTGAAGACCAAACGATCACTATATTCCCTGCCTTAAGGCAGGGACTAATAAAACCATTTATTTTAAAGAGAGAAAAATGGTCTTTTAACATTGATAGATATCAAGGATGATTTTTTATATGCCAATTGATTTAAAAATTAGAAGTTGTTGAGAAGAAATCAAAGATATAACATAGTTACTACACAATGGTAAAGCACCATACAAACATAGTTATAACATTATGATTAAGAACCAGAAAACATGATATTAAAGTAGAAATCATATGTAAAAGTTAAGAATTAGAGAACATGATAATAAAGAGAAAAAAAATGTTATTACTCAAGTTTTCAAACAATTGATTGATGAACTGATTGAAATTTGTTTATAACTTTGACTCGGGAATGAGTCAAATGTTTTTTCTCTGCATGAAGTTTTCCAGGGTAATATGTATCTGTATGGTTGCTTTGTAATTATGTGTTTATTTTTATCGTTATTATTATTATTATTGGTGCTCATTTAAATACTAAGAACTAGTATGAGAGATCAAATGAGTTTATGTAAACAAAGCTAACTGCTACAACCTATGGGAGCCTTGTGAATCTTGGGGCACTATAAGGGTGGTTGAAGGGGTGGAAAACCCACCGACAAGAAAAAAAATTGGCCTACTTTTTAAATATGTGCGATATGAATATTTTGGATTTTGTCCACAAGGAACAAAATTGCCAAATTCAGTGGAAAGATGAATGGAGTTTGCATCCATGTAGAGTCAACAAGGGATCGAGGTGAGGTTGACCTTTAATTGGTCACTCTAGTGGTCTAATGCTCAATGAGATCTCAAGGATGGATACCTTGATATGCAATATGTTAGCTGTGTAGCACATGGAACAACTACCAAATGGGATACGCAACAGAGAAAGAGGATGAGATCATAATTCTACCACATGAATTGAGTAATTTGTAGCTTGTCAGAAGACATCACTCTCTGTATTTAAAGGTGAATTGTGACTCAAGAATTAGGAAATGAAAGTTGGAAAGAAGCATCCGCTAGGAGAAACTACATCTCGCTGGAAATGGATAGTGTGGACATTGATCAATGGAGAGAATGGAACAAGGGATTCATGTGTTGAAGGTGGAGCCATGTCTTGTGTATTTTTCACAAACAGTAGAATGACAGAGAGGAGGGCCATGTTCTGATCCATGGATCATGTGCTTCTCCTGCAAATAAAGTGGATGACCCACAAACAAAGTTATCGAGCCACTCGAGGAGATATCCAAATATCTAGCTCGCATGAGGAGAGCACAGACTAGAGGTTACGATGGTGGTAGAATCTCACTAAATCTAGAAGAGACTGTAGAAGCACAACCACCACACTGTTTAAATCAGTTGTTCTGAGATCGATTCTAAAGAGAGATCTGTGTATAGATTGAGTAGATCCACATAATATGTGTGTGATGTGGCTAGGATATTGATGGAAGAGAGTTGTGAGTGATCTAAAAGAGTATTAAATTGAGCACATAGATCTATGGATCACACACAACTCACAAAATATATCACACAATTTACTCAGTAATTGAAGAATGAAACAGTGCAAAAATGGCTTGCAATTGTGAATGCTTTCATTAGCCAAAAGTAATTAGATAATAATTACAATGAAGTACAATGGCTAAATAGCCACAAGGAATTCGAATCCATGTGAGGAAATTCGAATTGATTAGACTCTACTTGACTGAACGGTTAACTGGCCTTGTCTAAATCATTATCAGAATTCATTGAAGTTCTAAAGCACAACTCAAGTGTCTAATTCAGTGTAAACTAATCCTAACTAACTAAGGTAGGTGAGAAATGTGACTCTCCTACATGTAGCCATGCAAAAATACTGCTAAATGAATGTAGAGGATGAGAACTAAATGGAACTGACTCCTAACTAAGCTTGACTAGTCACCAACTCAACTCAACTGACCTTGGTTGGTATCGGCACTCCCAGTTGCTCCTAATTTGTAGGGATTGATTTAGGAGGCTCCTAAACTAATGCATACAAGTGAAATCAGTGGCAATAGGCCTTAGTTAGTGTTCCCCACACTTTATAAACTATAACATGTGCCCCAATTAGGCGAAGCAGACCCAATGATGCTAGTGACTAAAAATAAACTTGATGGACTCCTAATTTAGACATGACTCCTATGACCAAATTGGACAAGGGAGGATTAATAATCCTAACACCCCCCTTGAATGCTAACTTGTAAAATCTGTGGGCCCCTATAACTAAGACCATAGGTCACCCATTACATCAAGTAAAGTAAAGTAACTGCTCAATACAAGGAGCTGGGGAAAAAACCACATGGGAAAAAATCCCCCCCCCCCCCTCTAACTAAGCAGATAGAATCAGGATTCAAGTTTGAAAAACCTGAAAATGTGTTCATACAATCTCTGTGATGTAGTGAAGCAGCATGCATGGTGTTCTGTGCACAGGTATTCTAGGGCCTAGCATGTAGACTTCTTCAACTTCTCCAAAAATAATGATGGAAGGAAGGAGGAATGTAACCTTTGTCTCTTGCAGGATGAAGAGGTGTATGATCAGCTCTATTCTTTTGAATGTAGTGAGAGTGAGCCCTTTCCATGTAGCATCTTATAGGGAGTCTATTGCATCTCTCTGAAGGAGGTAAGATTGCATGAGATCGCGCAAGGGTCTTTCCCTTCTGAGTGTTAGATGGATTTCCAGTCATCTTCCTAGCTTCCAATTTGGAAGGAGGGACTGGATTGGGATCTGAATCACCCTGAATCTTAATCTCATAATCTGATATAGTTGGATATACAATACTAGTGGAAACTGCAAAAGAAGTAGATGAAATGTTTTTACCTTCCCTGGAAAGTGGCTGTTGAGAGTGCACTCGTTCTAAAAATGGCATGAAGTGTGAGAACTCATATTCCTTGGAGGCATGATTTGCAACACCCTTCGCTATGATGTTCCTAGTAAAGATATCTATGATCTCTGCTGAGTCAATACCAAATATGACTCACTTTGGAGAGCCAGTATGAGTCATCTAGTATATAGATAATAGGTTTGCAGCTAGGGAGGGAACATAAAGCACATCTTTGAACTTTCCATGTTCAAGCTTGATAGAGCCCTTCCCTTTGGCTTGAACTTTACTACTATTTCCCATCTGAATACTAGGACCATGAAAATGCTACAAGGAAGAGAATGATTCTATGGATGCAACCATATGATTGGAAGCTCCGGAATCAATGGGGAAGGCATGTGTTGTGGAACAGTTAGCCTTTAGTGCATGGCATGTCTCTTCATATTCTTCAGTTTCTTCCTTATGGTTAGTCTTCCTTGCACTAGCAAGTACAGTAATGTTATGCTTCTTCAAAAGAAGAGCCATCTCTTCTATTTTTCTTCTCATACATGTGATTTCTGGATGAAAGCCCCTTCCATAGTAAGAACATAGTGTCTTTCCTTTGCCATTCTTCTTGCTTCTCTTCGAACCTAAAGGCTCTTTTGAGTGCTCCTTCTCTAGAGGAGACTCATCCTTTTGCTTACCTTTCTCATTCGCTACGTTAGGTCCTCCTACAATAAGTGCTTGATCTCTAGAAGATCGAATGACCCCCATTTGGATCAACTTGTCATGCTCTTGAGTGAGAGATTCAATGAAAGAGTTAAGAGTAGGAATCTTCCAATTTGGAGTAGAGAGCTTCACATAATGAAATGTTGATACAAATACTGAATAGTCTGCACCAATCTTGGAGAGAATGGCAAGGATGCATTGATCATCCTCCTTCTCAACCTTACACATATTCAATTGGAACACTAAATTTTGTGAAGAAGTCATAGAGTGTTTCAAAATTGGATGGATGAAGAGAAATAAGCTCATTCTCTAGCTGATAGACCCTCAGGTCATCCTTCTTGTCAAATAAGGAGGCAAGCTTTTCCCAAACCTCCTTGGGAGTCTTCAATTTATTTATGCAGAAGAGAATATCTCGAGAGATTGAGAGGCACAAGCATCCATAGGCTTCATCAAGCCTATTCCAATACTTTTCTTTGTCAACATAATGAATTAGCTCTTTCTCTGCCTCTATTGTGAGTCTGGAGAGTCTTTTTGAGCGTAGCTACATCTCCATGTCCTCTTTCCATTGGTGATAGTTGAAAGGAGTGAGGAGCTCCATTAGAGGGGCCATCTAGAATGCACTGGAGAAGACTGAGCTGCTGTATCAAATGTTGTGAAGGACACTGAGCTGCTTGTAGAGAATGTAGTGAAGAGGAATGATAAACCTCTAAATCAAATAATCAAACAAAAAAAATAAGGTCAATAGTCTGCACTTTTGGAATTTCCTTCACACCCGACATAGTTGATCAAGCAAGCTTGATCAACAATTATTTAACTTGGGATATTAAGTAGAAAATTATCTGCATCTGATGCAGTATTAGAAGGAGAAATTTTGCTCAAAATTTTTTATCCAAGTATGGAACTATAGTAGGAGATGTGCCTTGTCCTGCTGAGCCTATGATACCATATTAAATTGAGCACATAGATCTATGGATCAACACACAACTCACAAAATAGATCACAAAATTTACTCAGTAATTAAAGAATGAAACAGTGCAAAAATGGCTTGCAATAGTGAATGCTTTCATTAATCAAAAGTAATTAGATAATAATTACAATGAAGTACAATGTCAAAATAGCCACAAGCAATTCGAATCCATGTGAGGAAATTCGAATTGATTAGAATCTACTTGACTCAATGGTTAACTGACCTTGTCTAAATCATTATTGAAGGATTGAATGGTTAACTGATCTTGTCTAAATCATTATCGGAGTTCATTAGAGTTCTAAATCACAACTCAAGTGTCTAATTCAGTGTTAACTAAGCCTAACTGACTGAGGTAGGTGAGAAATACGCCTCTCTTGCATTCAGCCATGCAAACCTAGCACTAACTAAAGAGGACTAGAACTGAATGTAACTGACTCCTAACTGAGCTTGACTAGTCACCAACTCAACTCAACTAACCTTGGTTGGTATCGACACTCCCAGTGGCTCCTAATTTGTAGGGATTGATCTAGGAGGCTCCTAAACTGATGCATGCAAGTGAAATCAGTTGCAGTAGGCCTCAATTAGGCCAAGTGAACCCAATGGTGCTAGTGACTAAAAATAGACTGGATGGACTCTTGATTTAGACATGACTCCTGATTTAGACATATGACCAAATTTGACAAGGGAGGATTAATAATCCTAACAAAGAGATCGAAACCCTAGCATAGCTACATGAAGGGAAGTGCGTAGAAGAATAAATAGCCCTCCCTTCAAACAAGATGATGGACATATTTCTAGTTTCAAGGTCAATGGGAATGGCAAGTATGGATATTGACATGCATTGATGAAAGATGCTAAATATCGAAATCTCAATCTGCAAATTTTTTCGTGTCGTAAAGCATTAAATTATTATTTTTACCAAGTTTCAATTAATATGTTGCGAGGTGCATGATCGGTGGTAGCCCACGTACTTTTTGGTTCCTATTAAAATATGATTTCTTTGGGTGTTTCGAAGCACTTATATATATATATATATATATATATATATATATATATATATATATATAGTACTCTTCTTATGTGCAAAGAGAGGATGTAGCATCAAGTTGTGGAATGAACCATTGGGACATATATGAGGGTGGTAGGTGTACTTGTAACCTAACTTGATGTAGAATTGGAAAAATTCTTTCTTTGATTGCTAAAGGAATATAAAATAGTTTAATCTCAGTTTTGGGACAAAAATTAATAAACCATGTAACTAAAAAAAATTCCTAAAAAACCAACAGTCACAACTNATATATATATATATATATATATATATATATATATATTCAAATAAACTTGTAAACTAAATAAATATTCAAACAATTAAATTCTACTTGTCATTCGATCTAAAATATTGAAATAAAAATTTCCAACCTCATTAAACATTTTATTTATATATATATATATATATATATATATATATATAAACTATTCAACACTCTATTATTACTTAAACTATTAATAAAATGTTGGACTACACCTTCCCATACATATTCAATAATATATGTAAATAAACATAATTCTAAACCTCGAACTATAACTTAACAAATCTATTTACTTTGCACATTCTTTTTATATTTAAACAAAACAACCACATAACACTTTCTCGTTAACATGCACACAAGTTTCGAAGGTTAAAATATATAGTTATTTTAAGTCTTTTAATCCTAAATCGGCAGTTCATGGTCAGTGATCACTTAGTTGATTTCTCAGAACCAAGTTGATTTCCCGGAACTCAGGACTACAACATACAACAAATTCAATTGTAGTTTAACGTTTAAGATTTGGATTTTAACACGTCAATCGATTACTACTTTCTCAATCATTGTTTACAGATTTATGGATGAAAATTTATCACAACAAACGTCTTGTAAATCAAACTATTGGTAGTTCAAGCATTCACGAATTTGCACCCAACAAAACATTTGATTTCCATAAAAGTTGTCTATGTTAAAGATGAAAGCCAAGGAGCATAAGATGGTGGAACGCACAATGGGAATATATTGATTGTCTTCTTATTATTAGATACAAGTATTGATAGGATTACATCACAACAATACCATGTGCCAATAATATGGGCCATAAAATACTATGGGTCACTAATCACGATAAGGTGACCAAATCAACTATTCAACTAACTGACTAAATAATGTTTCATTTCACCACTGAGATTACATTTCTTAACACACACCCTTAATTTCAAGTGGTAGAATATCTTCAATAATGTCAATGCCTAAGTGCTCTCTCTCATATTCAAATGCACTTGTTCCCAATGGTTTGGTGAAAATATCAACCAACTGCTCCTTAGAGCCACAAAACTGTCAATAAATTTTTCCATGAAACTCATGAATGAAATGATAGTGAGTGTCAATGTGTTTGATTTATCTATGAAGTATATTATGTTTGGACAACTGTTTTGCAGAGATATTATCACGAAAAATAGAATTTGGATCATTTTCAGTGTGTCCCATATCCTTTAAAAGTCTTCTTAGCCAAACAGCATGGCAAGTTGTTGCTTCATACTCTGCTTCTACAGAAGACATGTTCATAATGGGTTGTTTCTGAGATGCCCAAGAGATCAGATTTGTACCCAAATGAAAAGCATAACCAGATGTGTTTTTCCTATCATCAATACTTTTTGCAAAATCACTATCAATGTACCATGTGAGAGTACTATTTTGGTGAATGAGTGTACCAGCAACCATATCCAATTGTTCCTACAACATATCTCATAATTATTTTTCCAACTTTCCAGTGAGAGTCTTTGGGAGACTCCATAAATCTAGAAATAAGACTAACATCATACATCAAATTAGGTCTAGCTGCAGTCAAAGACATTAAACTGCCTAACCATTCTTTTATAGAGTGTAGAATTTATTGTTGGTCCAACATCATTCTTTGTTAAATTGGTTCCTAGAGCAATGGGGGTTTCTGTTGGTTTATATGTATCCATTCTGAATCTCTATAAAATATCAGTCGCATACTTATGCTGACAAATGAAAATACCTTGATCATTTTGAGTAACTTGCAGACCAACGAAGTACTTCCTCAGACCTAGATCAGTCATTTCAAATTCTTTTTTCATGACTGTCTTGAATTCTTCAAGCATTAAATTACCAATGTAAATCATGTCATCAACATAAAGACCTACAATCAACATGTTACCTTGCTGATCTATTTTTACATACATAGTGGGCTCATTGTTGCTTCTATTGAAACTATTGTTGATGAGATAGGATTCAATCCTAATGTACCAAGCTCGTGGAGCTTGATTTAGACCATACAAGGCATTTTTCATCTTAAGCACTTTGTGTTCATGACCTTTGATAGCATATCTAGGTGGCTGGTCTACATAAACTTCTTCGTTAAGAATACCATTGAGAAAGGAAGATTTCACATCCATTTGATAAACATACCACTGATTTTATGCTACAGTGGCAAGTGCAACTCTGATGGTATCCATCCTTGCTACAGGAGCAAAGGTTTCACCATAATCTCCACCATATGGTTGTGCATATCCTTTGGAAGCCAACCTTCCCTTGTGTTTTTCAAGCTCTCCTTTTTCATTCAATTTGGTCTTGTAGACCCATTTGACTCCATTAATGTTTTTTCCCTGTAAGGATATCAACAAGATCCCAAGTCTAGTTTTTCTCAATAGCTTCAATATCTTCACTACATTGCTTGTACCCAGTGTGCATCCTTTACTGCTTCATAAAAAATGTGATCTGAGAAGAAAAAAGAGCATACTGAACTTGCTTGTCTATAACAAGATTCTTCTAATAGATCTCCCTCGATATTTTGGTTTTTTGGCTCTAGGGTGGATTGTCTGTTGTTGTTTCTTTTGTGATGTTATCAACTGTCTATTTCTCATTCTCAACAACCGTTGCATCTTCTATGTTGCTATCAACTATATCTTGCTGATAGAAACTATCACTCACATCACTAGACATGGCTACATTGATAGGTTTGATTTCAATGTTATCAACAAACATAACTGGAGCAACAATATTTGTTGGCCTTACTTGATCACTGTCTTCCTCAAAGACATGGTCTTCTTGAATATCTTCCTCTTCACTAAACCCTTTTTTCAGTATATCCCATGCTCTTTTTAGGGTATAAGCTTATGCAATGTAATGAAAAATGGAATAATGTATACTATCTCGTATGATACTTAAGGCAACAACTTTCCTTCTGTCCTTTTGGAATTCAATCAAAGCCTTAAAGGATTTTGGATCAATGGGATCCTCTTCAACTACGAAATGCCACAAATCTTGTGACCTTAACAAACTTCTTACCTTATCTTTCATGCCCAATGATCATAATTGTCTCCATCAAATATCTTCCATAATCCTTTTTGTGTTAAGAGATTTCTTACCTCTTCAAGCTCTCTAGGTAGTGCTTCTGGTACCTCCATCATCAAGAACCGATCTTCTTCAATTTTCTTCGATCTTCTACAATCTTCTTGTCTTTATCACAATCGCCAATAAGATCATATCTGTGTGTGTGCGCTTTCCACTATGTGAAAAGGCTTAACCAGTACAATAAGGAATGAATCAAGCCATACGCTCTGATACCATATTAAATATCAAAGGCAAGGAGTAGAAGATCGTGGAACACACAATGAGAATATTGGTTTCCTTCTCATTATTAGACTCAAGTATTTATAGGATTACATCACAACAATACCATGGGTCGATACTATGGGCCAAAAAATACTATGGATCACTAATCAAGATAAGGTGACCAAATCAACAACTCAACTAAATGACTAATTAATGTTGCCTTTGACTAGTAAAATTACATTTATTAACATTATACTCTTCACAAACTACTTAGTTTGATATAATAGTAAATAATTCAATTCAAGGAACACGGTTTACAAGAGATAAATATCCTAAATTGTTATGCAATGAACCTATCATATAAAGGAAATACTGTTCAAATCACAACTTAAGGGTCAAGCAATTTCAAGAGACCACGGTTAGAAAATTCTATACTATTTAATAAGGAATCAAATCAATGCTACTGAGCTTCATTCATTCTAAGCATTTCCAAAAATAAATTTAAGGCGTAAATAAATTCAATACAAGAGCAAGACAAGAGTGTTACAGTTCGTCCAAGTTCAGATATTAGGATTAAGTCATTGCATATTCATTCAATTTAAAACCGGTACAATAATACAAAGATTCATTCGATTTGGAATAGCCTTGAAATTATCTTATTATGTATAAATATTCAACAAGTAAACGTCATTTTCAAATAACAACATAGAAACAATATCATTTCATTCATGTCCATCATAGAAAACAAAGCAATAATTCTGTGGATTTATAACCCATAGATCATTACATTTCATATATACTCAATATAATAATTAGAACAATACTTGTGATGTTCAAGTATTTCCCTTTTATACATGTAATCAATATAAGAAAAGACAATGTGATGTAAATTGTTCAGAAAATAACTCAAAAATAATGTCATCACATATGTATTCAAATATAAAATCGAAACAAAGAGGAAGAAAGAAGGACCCATCATGGATGATTGAACCTACTAATGGCAGAGAGTTGTGAAATTGATGCTTCTCCAATCCAATCCCACGATCTTTCCAAATTGCCGACTGAACCCTCAGTTGACTTCCCTACCACACTAGGATTAATCTTCTTCTTCCTAGCCCCCTAAGCAATAGGGTTTGTAGAGTACACACTAGAAAATGTTTAGAAATGAGACCCCCCTCACCATAAAACTTTCAATACAAAATCACTTAGATCACACTTCAAAACTCAAATTCCATTATGACATGCATCCACCATTAGGGATCCAAAGAGATTCGTCCCCTTCCTTTCCCATTACTTAAATAGAAAAATATCCTGCCACACATGTCGCTCCATGCATAATTTTTTTAATGCAATTTCTCATTATTATTTTTCACCTAGTCATGTGTGGCTCTCACATGAGATCAGTGCACATATATCCCATTGTTAGATTTTTAATGGTTATACAATATCTAAAAACATCTTGCATCATAACATCATAACCATAAGCAAAGGATCACCGAAATAAAGACAAATGCAACAACACAAGAGAACACCCAAATATTTTCCTCGGGGAAACCACAAGGGAGAAAACCCCACAAAATCTCCTCAGTATAGAATTCAACCAAGACAGTGTAAAACCCCAGCAACAAGAATAGTTTCCCATCTTCCACAGTAGACTCTTTCTCTCTCTTCAGCGCAATACTTGAGTGTAATATGTGTGATAATGAGAGAGGCACCTCACTTATTTATATTCTTCATTTGACTTTCCCTCTAACTTAACAGGGTCGACTTCTCTAATCGACTGGTCTTACTTATCCAACTAGACACCGCAAATAACATTTATTATATTGACACTTGGGTACTATTTCCCCAACTTACAATGGAGGGTTTACCTCATGACTTTTACATAATTAATTACATCAAGCACATCTCGGAAATGAGGAATAACATCTCTAAAGGAGAATACAACAAAAGTACAATAGAATATCTTTCAAAGTTACAATGCTTTAACACTCCCTCTTAACTAGGAAGGTATTCTACATCAACAACAACCATCATCACAACTATACAACTGAATGGTGAATCTCTATATGTCATAGGAAGTTTTGGAACATCATCGCTCTCAGCTAGATAATATTCTACAATCTTCAGTATATAAATACGGAATTAGCTTCTATATGTACTCGAGCATCTTCTATCCGCTTCTAAATTATCTTATCAGTATGAGAATACTGAATCATCTTATGGGTCTTCTTATTATATCATTAGAATGTGAATACTGAGTCATCATCTATCACATCCACGTATGAATACTGGATCAACTTCTATGTCGATACTGTATCATCATCTCTCTTGTCAGTATATGAATACTATATTATCTTCTGGATCATCTTCTGTAGCATCAATATTTGACTATTGAATCATCTTATGAATATTGAACCTTCTTTTGTAACATCAATATGTGAATACTAAATAATCTACTGCCACATTAGTATTTGAATACTAAATCATCTTCAGGACCTTATTCTATGACATCAACATGTGAATATTGAATCTTCATTAGAGGAAATTTCAACTCAAATGGGCCTTTTAACCTTAATTCAAATTCCATGTCATCATGTGTTAGCCAATTAAATTGCTTTAAATTTGAAATATCATATAGGTCTTAAACATTTTTTTAATATAAATCTGGGGATAGGTATCATAAAAAAACTACGTTTTTGTGTTCATACTTTCGACATATCTCCTTGTGTTTTTATTCAAATTTCAATCAAGAGATCTCATTAGATGTGGAATTAATCCAACGAGTACCCACTCTGCATACTTTTAATGGACTCTACTCCCCCAAAAATAAGAAATACCTGAAAAAATGTGATGATGATGTTGATGATGACATCATCATCACGTTTTTTCAGGTATTTCTTGTTTTTGGGGGCATCATCACATTTTTTCAGGTATTTCTTGTTTTTGGGGTAGTGAAGTCCGTCAAAAGTATGCAGAGTGGGTACTCGTTGGATGTGGAATTTCATTATGCATCCAACGAGCTCTCCCGATAAAAAATTGAGTAAAAACACAGGGAGATATGTCGAAACTACAAACAAAAAAGTAGTTTTTTTCCTTTTCTTCCTCCAAAATTAATAAATATTATTTTATTATTTTCCTTAGGAGGCCCATTTTGAGTTTAAACTTCCTCTAATGCTTCTTCCACATCAATAGGTGAATACTGAATAATCTTTTGTAACATCAGTCTGTGAATACTAAATCTTCTTCTTCGTCATCACTATGTGAATACTGAAACATTGTCTGCAACATCAATATGTAAATAATGAAACATCATCATCTGCATCATTAGTATGTAAATACTAAAACATCAACATCTGCATCATCTGTATGTAAATACTGAAAATTAGCATGTTAGTGCTAAAGAAACATCATCAATAAATGTTATATCATCATCTAAACTATCATCATAGAGATGTTGGAGCATCATCATAATCATCATCAACATAAAAATGTTGAGACAACATCATTATCATCAACACAAAGTGTTGTGACTTCAACCACATTAACATTATCAGCACAGGGTGTTGGGACCACAACCATATCAACATCATTAACACAAAATGTTGTGCCTTCAACCATGTCAACATTATCAGCACATGGTGCTAATACCACAACCATATCAACAACATCAACATAAGGTGTTGGGACCATAACCACAACATCAACATACAAATGTTGAAGAAACATCATTATCAACATCAGTATAGAAATATTGAGCTTGCAACATCAATATCAGTATGAAAAATATTGATCCTGTCATATCAGTATCGGAATACTGAAACTATCTCAACAATCATCCAGAAAAACATTAGACGTATGAAAATATTGATCATTCTACATCAGTATAGCAATACTGAAACTATCTCAGCAATCATTTCAACAATCAACAATCATCAGTGTAGTAACACTGAAACTTCAACAATCAACAATCATTAGTATAGTGATACTGAGGCACACATCTCAACAATCAGTATAAAAATACTGAAGCAAACATCTCAACAATCATGAGTATAGAAAAACTGAAGCAACAATCATCAATACTGAAGCAAACATATCAATAAGCATAAGTATAATAATAATGAAACAGTCGTCTCAACAATCATCAAAACATCTCAAAAACCATCATCAACAATCAACAGTATAGCAATACTAAGGATACATCTTTACCTTCAATGTCTCGGATCAGCATCATGATGAGTTCTCCGGTAGATCCATCCGGGCATTTTGTCTAACTTACTAACTCTTTCAATCCAAACAAGCCTAGTTAGACAGATGGATCTCCCTGGGGACCAAACAAGCCTAGTTAGATAGATGGATCTCCCTAGGGACCAAACAAGCCTTGTCTGGCTTACTAACCCTTTTGGGCCAAACAAGCCTAGCCAGACATACTAATCCCCCTAGGATCAACAGGCCTTGTCTAAATTACTGTCCCTTTCAATCCAAACAAGCCTATCTAGACTTAACCTCCTCTATACTAAGATACTCATCACTGCATCCATCATCCATCTACTGTCACTCCCTCTTTCGAGAGAGGTCCTTTCGGACTACACCAATCTTGTCTCAAAAGTATTCACGAGCAAAAGGCTACGTCTTCTACTTATTCCTCTGAGGGAACATGCTTGAGCTTTACCGCTCCCTTCTACAACTTGTTCTTTAACATTCTATTCTTGTGCATCTGCAATTGCATCACACATTTACAACTTGCATCATTCTTCTTTTCTACATATGCAACTGTATCATACATCTGCAACTGTATCGTACAATCGTAAATTCATCATTTTTTCTCTTGTAGGTGATTGCATACAATCCATTCTACAAGTCAAATATAGTTGTTATGATTAGAAACATTTTGTAACATATTCAAAATGACAACTTCCCATGTATAAATATACATATAATCATGCAACTATTTTTGCTAATGTAACAATCATCTAAGCCACTTACCCATCACCTACATATTAGTAGTAAACTACAAATATTATACTATACATTTCCTAAATCTAGAAACATATCTATGTACAAATATTTGAACATCTAAATATATGAGAAATGACGATTTAATACTTATATTTGTTTGTTTGGTAGAATCCATCTTGATCTCTTGTCTTCTTCAATTACTGGAGTCTCTACTAAATGTGTTCAACTTCATCGTCTGATTCTGAGGACCTGTTCCCATCTTACACCACAGATCACGTAGAACTATGTCTGTGTGTCCTACTGAGAAATACTGAGAAAGTATTCTTACACCACAGATCACGTAGAACTATGTCTGTGTGTCCTACCAGTGCATCTCCTCTTATCAAATGATGAAATGGATAAGAGTATAATTCTTCTAAATCATATTCCTCATTACTTAGCTGCAATATATTCATCCTTGGTTGCATTGAGAGAAACACTCCTATTTCTCTAATCATGTCGACCTTTGATATCTACCGTAGTCATTTCCTTTGAGGTAGAGCACCATCCTCCCTCTGCATCTATATTAGGACATTGGAGTGACAAGTAGCCTCCTCTGCTGCTAGTCCTGTTTGTATTTATCTATGAGATTCATGTCCTTTATAGGATTCTATCTTCAACCTTGTAGTAAAGGTTGTGATCTCCATCACTCTAGTTGATCCTCAAATTCCCCATGTAACTATATGTGATATCCCATGGGTGCCTACTGCGCTTGTACAAATCCTTCCGTACATAGGTGGTTCTCTAAAGAGAATCTCAAACTATATAGGTTTCTTGATCTTTTCTTTTACTTTGATTACACCAATTTTCTAGTGTAATATCCACTACTAAAGAGGCATGTCTAGCTCCTATAGCAATGTCTTTCTATAATCGACTCTCTCTTTTGATAGAAACCATGAACCTTGATTCGTGTCTTTTGATACTTTGATTGGCAGTATACTCGGTCTTGTAGATTTACTTGGAATAATTTACAAAACTTCCCTTCATGTTTTGAACTCATATCCATGCATCATTATGTATGATCAACTGGCATTTCTAGATCATGGGTGAGTGCACACAGTTGAGGTTCTCTTTTGGTGCGTTAGATGCAATACAAAACTGAAAAAACAAACATCCATCAACTTGCATGGATATTTTGAGACACTTACACAATGAATATTTCAATGAGTAAAATACAAGAAATGTAGAAAATTGAATGACCTTTCCAAATATATAATTTTTTTCTATTGAAAATGTTGTTAACTATTTAAAGTTAGATATTTTTAACGGACACTTTTTATTTTTGGGACAAATTATAGGGTATATGTTTTTGTGTTTGCAGCGTCTAAGTGTCTAAATGATGGAATAAACTTACGAAAACCGGTATACATATAGAGAACATATAGGACTAGTGCACGACTATTTTTCCAATAATAAAAATAATATTTTTAATTATCTAAGAGATCAAACATTGAAAATGGTACGTCAATTGTGGGTGCAACATTTGAATGTCTTAATGCAATTATTTGGAAATGGGTTTTTTATAGCATGTAGAGGTTAGTGTTCTTTAGTGCACCATACAATGTTTTCTTTAAATGTTTGAGAAACGAAAGAGATATGGACAAAACACTAACAGTGTTTTTTTTTTAGTTGAGAAGTGACGATAGAAGATAAATAAGAAAAAATAAAGAAAATTATGTATTCTTGTTAAAATTTACATATTTAGAATCTGCAAAAAAACATATATGTTTCTAAAATCTCATACAAAATGGAGTTGTGCAACATAATCAGACAAACCGCTAAACACGAGCATATTGAAAATTTGGATATAATGCTGAATTAGCCATGGTTTATCATACTGCAAGGAATAGGCATGTTGAATCCAAAGCAAAGTATGAAGCAGACACATAGGCATAAGAATTCCATGAAAGCATGGGTGGAGCCTCGGCCTTATCATTTGGATGGAATAGATTTTTGAATTTAAACAAAACGCGAGTGCGATTTAGTAAAGAAAAACGAAAGCGTGTTTTAGATAAGTAAAATGGGAGCACGTTTTAGCTAATAAAAATGGGGGCATGTTTTAGTTAAGAAATACGGGAGCGCATTTTTAAATACTACAATGAGTGCTTGTTTTGTCAATTATACCAATACTT
>LPNX010949159.1:42500-52500 GCA_001517045.1 Pseudotsuga menziesii | reverse complement strand
GTATGAATCTCAACGGTGCGATGGTGTAGTTGAAGTCGAGCACGTGAGAAACAACCATCACTAGAGGCACTAAGGACTCCTCTCAAGTGGTCCAAGGAACTCATCAATGAGGTTAATGAAACCAGGATACAGGGACCTCTCGGTCTATCCTCTAGAATATGTGTGTTGTTGTGAACAGAGGGAGACCTGCCCCTAGTCAAGGTAATGGTGTTTGCTTGACTAGAAGCACGAGGGAGATAACTGAAAGGTGTGAGACAATCTGCGGACTGACCCACTGAATGGGGGGCGAGGGGAGGGGGAGGGAAAGAATTGAACAGGGGCAGGGGAAGTGTGGTAGACTCCAACTTCCTTTGTTCAGAGTATGACGGTAAGGCGGACCAGGAAACAAGTGAAACTTGACTCACGGGAATGGGATCATAGCTGTAATACTGGGGGTGTCACTGCAGATGGGAAATACTTGGAGTAGGTAGACACTTTTTATATTTAAGGGATCCAAGGAAGACACCTTGCAGAGTACTTTGAACAAAGGTGACCCAATGTGGGAACACTACCAAACTGTTTTCTATGGGGTGGTGTCTACGGACACAGTTGTGGTACAATCTCATGGATTTTTGGTGAGCCCGAGAAGGTAAATGCTCGATGGTGTTTTCAATTTTAGAGAGTCTGAAAGCAGGAAGAAGACTCCAATGGGGGCTCTTTTCATTGGTGGTCTCTTGTGCCCGAAAAAGGATAAAAGTATACATAGGAGAGCTTGCCCATCCTGTAGGGGATGAGAGACTTCTTTACCGTTTGTAGTCCAATCGGGCCAAAAAAGGTTAAACCTATACTGAATGGAAGGTCATTCAGATACTTTTACAAGGATGAACAAAACCAAGTTTGCTTGGAAATATTTTCTTAATGAGAAGGCTGGAAAAGAGCTTAACGACAACCCGTGGTGAGATTTTTCGTAAAGTGCAGCCCCTCTACCTGAGAAAGCATAAAAGTATGTAGAGGGGAACGATCTTTGCTTGAGTGTGCCAAGGAGGTCCTTTTCAATTGATGGTCTACATGGTACGCAAAAGGAGGTAAACGAGACAATGTAGACGCCCTTTCCTATACTTTAGCAAGCGGGAAAGGAAGCAACTATGCTCAGCGATCTTTTCATTGTTTTAAGGAGTCAAAAAAGAGCTTAAAAGAAACTCCAGCATGGTCAACCGATTAAGGTGGCACAGACGGTGCCCCATGTCAGGATGGTGGATAGTGGTCCAAAGGTCATCCACGCAGTATGGACAGAGCAGAAGGCTCTCAAACATAAGAATATAGGCACGGGATAGATTGCGGCTGAGGCTCATGAGTCGATGCGGCAGAGGCACGCAAACCAAAATGGCTCTTGGCCAGAGGTCAAGAGAGTTGTGTGTGAGTTATGGTAGACAGACTTACCTAAATGTGATGTGAGTGTAAGTCTGGGGGCACGTATATACCAAATACATGCAAGAAAAATAAATAGTTTTGTGGACAATGGTCCAGAGACCCGTGTAAGGTGCAGTGGATGGAGAAGGAAACTGTGTGTTAAAAATACAAAACAAAAAAGCAAAATGGTAACCCTTAATGGGCGGTGGCCCGAAAACCCGCATGAGTAGCAGTAGGCAAGAGTGATACAAGTACAACTCCGTAGACACTTGCATCGCCCTGTTGTGGCTTGTAAATCAAGGTGACTTCCAGGAAATGGTCCCAAAATTTATTTGTTAAACATGAGACAATGGTCTCATAAAGGGATAGAGGGCAGAATTCTGAAACCAGTGGTGTGAACAGTGTCTCAAACAGAGTCCGTATGGTCCTGTTATGTCGATCGGAAGAAATTAGGTCAAATGGGGCCTATATAAGGGTGGGGTCCACTTGATGAGGTGTCATTGTCACTGTTCATTATGGAGTTGGAGAGGTGGGCCCTAAATCTTCATTTGCTGATTTATCTTGATCCGACCGACGGTTTCAAGTGCCGCAACTTGTAGGTAAGAGCTCTCACTGAATCTCTGCTTTTTGGTGGTTTACTTTCTGGATTTGGTCACTCGGAGGTCCTCCATGAGCAGTTTGGGGTTTCATGGAGCCAAGTCGCACCTTTCAAAGGAAAAGGAGCGACCTGGTTGCATTTGTAGGGCATTTTTGAGCGACTTGGTCACTCATTTTTCCCAAACAGGTGCGACTTGGCCTCTGGGGGGTGTGTTTTTATGAAAATAGTGGATGACATCTAAGTTTTTGCTTGTGCAAGATGGCTGAGATAAACTGGCGAGAGAAAGACAGAAAAGACCTACAGGAGGCATCATTACGAGACAGGAATGTGAGAGATACATTGTCCCGTTGCGGATTGTTGAATTTCATGAGGATACCCCTCATGAAGAGCTTGGGTTTGCTGCTACAAACACTGGTGAGTTTTTGGGATGTTGATGAGGAGGTGTTCCTCTTTCAAGGTGAGCGGATTGAGATCACACTATTGGATGTATACTTTTTGACTAAGATCCCTATGTTGGGATTTGTGGGATACTTGGCACCAGTGTTGTCTCGAGGGGAGACATTGGAGGAGCTGTGTGATAGGCACTGTTACGCTACGGCGTATGTGTGTGGCTCCTATATCCTGATGTGTGACATCAAGGATCTGTCGACATGGGTGGTGGCGACATTAATACTGCATATCTTGGGTTCCACGGGGAGCCATAAGATCTCTGGAGGGAAGCTTTAGCTAGTAGAGCGTGCTATAGGGGGCACATACTATGGATGGGGCCAGATGTATCTTCAGGTTGTTCGGCGGCAGCTGAACAAGTTGAAGACATCTGGGGCAGGATTTTGTTTTGGCTCCTTCCTGTGTGCTTTCTTTTTTGAGAAAGTACCTACACTGCATCCGCACCAGGCTATGCAAGATAGTGGTCCACAAGAGCCACAGATGTTCCGGTGGTGCCAGATGATGATCTGAGAGGGTGGTGGCAGAGTGGGCCACTTATTTACTGAGGATCTATTAGAGCAGTGGCGACAGCTTCCAGTGGTGATCAAGGAGTACCCATACGCAGGTATGGACTATCACGGGGACCCTGATATGCCCCAACCTCCCGGCCAAGCGTGGGGACCAGCTGGTATGTATGTGTGATGTTTTTGTGTTCATCGTTATACATAGTGTAGTTTGAGCTGGTTTATAGCTGTATGTGTGGACTAATGGAACCCTTCTTTGTATATACAGATATTGGTGCTCACCCACCACCCAGGCATCGGAGGCGGGTGGTTACCATAGCTCCTGCGGCGGTTCCTGTTGGAAACCCTCACAGGAGATGGTAGGAGATGGATGACCTTCTACTGCATCTAGAGCGGCTTGCTATCGGGATCTCTAATGATGGGTGGCAGCATCTGAGCAGCGATTTGATCGCTTCTATTCATAGTTTTCCTCCCAAGTGGACTGATGTGATGAGGAGGATGGCTATGGCCTATGAGCAAGTTCGTCGGGCAGCGAGGGGTGATATTCTTGCGGATGATGAGTCTAAAGATGACAACTATGAGTCAGATGATGAGTCTGAGTCAGATTAGCAGCCTAGTGGGGTTGTCCCTAGTGCATTGGTGCACTTAGGATAATTTTGTTTTGTTATGTATATCCTGCTAAGAATGCATATGTGGCTTCTCATTTTGTATTGGACATGTTTTGGACATGCAACTTATCTATTTATATATTGTTGACGCATGTGGATGCACTTTTATTATTTTATTATGTGAGTCTTTTTATGATGATGTGGAATGCAAGTGCCTATGTGATGTATTATTACACTGTGTGTGTATTTTTTAATATGATTATGCATGATGTTGTGGTTGTATGTTTCCTATGTGCGATTATGAATGTGCTAATTTAGAATATCATCAGCCATTTGATCTGTGACACTATTGAGGTTTCTGGGAACATGTGTGAATTTGATGGATTCAAATGCTCTAACCATCTATTTAGTGTGCAAGAATTTTCTAAAGAGGCAGGGATTACGTACCCAATAGAAATTGTTCAACTGAGAAGCAAGCACCTGGGAGTCTAAGAAGACATCGAGATGGTGATCACCTAACTGGAGAGCGGTGGCCAAGAGGCCATTGACACCATCATGTTCAGCCTGTTGTTGGTCACAATGCCCATGCATATTCTGTCGATATGGATCAACTCATGCGACGGGGAGTAGATGACCCATGCAGCCGAGGCAAGGTTTGGAGACCATCTGCTTGCTCCATCAACAAATCCGATATACCAGTTTGAGGTGTGCTCCATCTAGAGAAATAAGAGGAAACTATACATAAGACTCATTTTTGAAAAATGTATAAAACAAAACAAAAAAAGAGACTATAATACAATTTGTACTATCGTCACTCAAAGGGGTGACGTTAGAGGGAAAGTCGTTTGGACTTTCGAGGGATCAGCGATCATGCCTTTGTGTGACACGATGAATCCTTGTAGACGGCCCATTGGGACACAGAAAACACACTTGAAAGGGTTCAAGTGGATTCTATACTTACGACATCGTAGGAATACTTGTCACAGGTCATCTATGTGTCGTGTTTTCTTCTGCGACAGTGCAATGAGGTTGTTGAGACAAACCAACATAATGTGAACAAGGTCGCGGAAGTAGTGTGTCATGGCACGCTGGAAGGTGGCTCCAGTGTTTTTCAGACCAAAGGGCATGACTCGATACATGAATGTGCCCCATGGGGTTGTGAATGCTGTCTTATAATGGTCTTCTTTCCAAATTTGGATTTGGTTATAGCCGAAAAATCCATCCATGAAGGAAAAGGCCTCATGTCCGGTGCATGCATCGACGATCTAATCGATGAAGGGTGTTGGGAAGTTGTCTTTGGGACACACCCCATTGAGATCGTGGAAGTATGTGAAAACATGAATGATACCCTATTTTTTATTCATGAGAATAGGATTAGAAACCCAAGTGGTGTAGGCAATGGGGTAGATGAAGCTAGTTGTGCGCAGCTTCTCTATCTCGACTTTAACCGCGGCCATTTTGGAAGGATGGATGAGCCGCTGTTTTTGCCGTACTAGGGCCACATTGGGCCATGTGTCGATGTGGTGTTCCACGATAGATGGATCTAGGCCAGGAATTTCAGTGTACAACCAGGCGAAGATGTCGTGGAATTCTTGGAAGAGAGCTTTGTAGGAAGCGACCTCTTTTGGGGAGCAAAATTCCCCCAGCATGATTTATTCAACAACCTCAAGATTGGTTGAGATGTTGATTTTGATGGTGGGAGAGATGTTTTCCATGTTCCCTTCTTTGAAGGCGTCTAGTGCCAAGATGGGGTTCTTGAATCAGTCAAATTTCCCATAAATGAAATCCTTTGTTTCCACGGAAAACTGGTCAGACTGTGACACAAGTTCTTTGGGGAGGAATACTGAACGATGGTGCATGTCATCCCATGGGTACTTCGGGGTGGTTAGGGATTCAAGTATCTCCTCATCATTATGGAAGCAATGAAGAGATAGGTATGATGGAATTTCATTGGAGGTGGAGACGTTAGGGTCGGTTGAAGTGGACATCATGTAAATGGACATGGTGTCTGAAGAAGGAGGTGGGGGCTGAACTTCTTCGATCAGAGTGATCTCAGATTCAAGGGAATCTTGATGGAGGTCAGCTAAAGCGATTAAAAATTTAGGCAAGTCTTGGTAATGGTGAGAATAGTGTCCATACAATCCGCAAAGGGCACAAGCATGGTTTGTTCTCAATGCCTTGTTTCTGACTATCAACGCGGTTGGGAGTTTGACCACGGGGAGGTTTTCGTTTGTGTCCATGGAATCCAAATGTGCATGAATCACTGGGATCTCAAGGTAATTCTGAGTTGGGTGGCCCTGTTGTTCACAGACAGCACAAGGTGGGATCTGTTAAGGTTCTGTGGTGGCTTTGGCATTCTTGCCCCTTCCCCTTTTCGAGTGGGGTGGTGCGGGTGTAGGTGTGGTGGTTAGATTTTGTGGGTCGGGTGGGGGATGGTACTCGACCACAATGGGTTGCACTGGGGTTAAGACCATCTGGGGCATTGGTGGTTGAGCTGGTGGATCAAGATACCACACTGGAATTCCCAATGGAAAGTTGGGTAGGCTTAAGGTGGCCATTACCGGCTTGCTCATGACACTAGGTGGGGGAAAGAGGAAGGGAATTGTATGGACTGGAGATGAGCCTAGATAACTCCATGCTGGTTGCATGTGGAGATGCAGTTGTGGTTGCGACTTTGTGAAATGTTGCTGCTATGGATGATGTTGTGGTTGTTGTTGGTGTTGCGGCTATAGATGATGTTGTGGTTGTGGTTGGGGCTATGACTTCGGTTGTTGTTTGGGTGCAGCAGTGCTAGATGGGACCATGCACAATTCCGCAGTCTCATTTTGTGTCATTGGTGGTGACACTAAGGGGAAAGGAGCCATCATGATGGGATCAGAAAACAACCCAGGGCCCACATTCAACAATGGGGAGGCTCGTATGCTTTCAACCATGGTGTTGATTGCAGGGACGACATTGGCATGTGTGGTCGTCACTTGCACCTCAATGGTGGTGATGGTTAGGATAACATTGGCAAGTGTCGTTAACCCTTGCGGATTGTGATAAGTGAGTTGATCAACCATCACGATCTTCCCTTCGTGGGGGAACATCATGAGATGGAAGACAGTTGATGCGATCGCTCTCATGGCATACATATAGCTTCTTCTGAGGAGAAGGTTATAGTCCAATTGAGCGTTGACAACCTCTGTGTCAATTAGAAGTGTCTTCCCAGCCAATGTGATGGGGACATGGGGGAGGATTCCTTGGGCTTTAGTGGGATGGCCATCATAATCCCGTAGAGTTATGGAGGATGGTTGCAAAATTGGGGTTCCAAGTTTCTGCCAAACCAAGGTGGACATAATGCACGTGGATGCCCCCTCATCCACAATGCATCGGTGCACGACCAGATTCCGGATAGACACTGGGATTTGGAAGGAAATGGTGGATGGCATGTGTGGTTCTCCATTCTCCATGTTGAATGTGATCAACTTGGAGTCGAAGGGGTCTACGGCCCCAAGGGTGGCTAGTAACAATTTCTGCTATGTTGGGCACGTTTTGAGTACCTCTAGAGCGGACATGGTCGTTGGTGTTTGGGCCAAATATTCCATAATGCTATAGCTGATAGCATCTCTATCTATGGCATTATTGGCCACTCAGCGTATGGGGTGGTGGGGGAAAGGGGGTAACTAAAGAGGTGTGTTGACCGATTTGGATGTAGATGTTGTTGATGTGTCAGTGGGTTTGGTGGCGGTACCGTACTGATTCTGTTTGGTTTGTAGGTTAACCTCTTTAGTCATCATGGCTAGTAGGTGGTGGACACCTATTTCTACCATGGGAGGTGCCCCCGGAGTGTTGAGATTGGCCTGGGGAGGGGGTGCGGTTGCCACCAATCCTTGGACTGGTAGTGGGTTTTGAAGCACCATGGGGGGAGGTCCTTATGGTGTAGGGTTGGGTTGGGCTTGGTTCATGGCGTTGGTGGCCTGTTGGGCCTTGTTTTGAATGGCCTGCTTAGCACGACCCATTAGGGGACACTCAAATGTGTAGTTCCCATAGACCTCACAGAGTGTACACGGTTGGTTTGTGTGCAATAGGGCATTGCGTCTAGGAGCATTTGGTCGTGGGGGGTTTTTGGCAGGTTGATTTGCTGCGGCATTGTTGGGCGGGTTTGGTTGTTGACCACCTCCATGCAGTTGGTTATTGGCTTGGTTTTGGGGCAGATTATTTCTAGCTTGCCCTTTTTTATTGTTGGGGGTAGGCTGGTTGGGATGGTTTTGTTGTGCAAATACTTGTCCCAATGGAGCGAGTGGAGCAGAGGCGGGGGCTTGAACCACCTGCACTGGTGATGAATAATAAATTTGGGTGGGCTGTGGTGCCACAAATGTGGGAATTTGCCCCGCGTATTGTTGTGTTTTCCATGCCAAGGATTGAGCCTATTGTGGTGGCACAGCTTGTGCGTAAGATGTGGTGGCACAGCTTGTGCGTAAGATGTTGTTGCTCCGAATTGGGACATCATTCTGGCATAGTCCAGAGTTTGATTTTGGTAGGAAACACTAGCAGTGTTGATTGGTTATGGTGGAACTGCAGGTGGTGTTGGATGGTGTTGTGGCTGTTGGGAGACCGAGCCTACGATGTCGTTTGCAGCATGAGATGCCCCCAGTGCATCTCAGTAGGTGATGCTTGGATGGGGGGCATCTGGAATGATGGTGTAAAGGTATTCGGATTGAGTGTAGATCAGTTCAAACTGTTGGGCTTTCAGTATGGCCTCCTCTTCAGATTTTGGATGTTTAGATGTGACATCATTTGCTATGGGTGGGAGTAGGGTTTTGAGAAACCAATCCAAGAAGATCATGTCTTCAAGTTGGATTTTACACAAGCTACGACATCGTTGCCACTCATGGATGTGGTCAGTTATATGTGTCGCGGTGTTTTGGCGACAGGATAACAGGATCTCCACCCCTTCGTCATATCTGACAGGGAGTTGGAAATATTGTAGGAACATGAAAGCTAAGGAGTTGAAATCTGGGTACCTGGCCTATGGTAGCTCAATGTACCATTTGGCCGCAGCACCTGTAAGGGTGCGTTGGAATAGCCTTAGCCTAATGGAATTGTCTATGATGTTGTTTGACAAGCACCATAAATGGAATGTCATAATGTGGTTTTGGGGACATTCCCTTGCCTTGCCTTTAAACTTGGGGATATCTGATGGTAGCTTAGTTGGTATTGGAGGCCAAAAATCTTGATGCTGAATGGGGTCGTTTGTCAATCGAGCCAAATTAGGCAAGTTAAGATGAGCCATGAAAGGCAAATTTGACCCCAGGTTGATATGAGATGGGGTAGTGATGGTGGCGAGGTTTGCAAGTGGATAATGCACCTGCATGGCTAGGGGAACTTGTGGTGGTACCATTGTAGATGGGCCAATGCCTGCAAGTGTGGTGGAGGGGACAATGTGAGTTGACGACCCACTACCCCCAAGTATGACGTGAAGGACAGTGTGAATGGAAGGGCCAGTGCCTCCATGTGTGACGGGAGGGGTAGTGTATGTGGAAGGGGCATTGCCCCCCTATGTTATAGAAGGGTTAGTGTATGTGAAAGGGGCACTGCCCCCCTTTGTTACAGGTGGGATAGCCTAAGTGGTTACTATGGGTGGTGGCAGCTGATTGATGACAGTTTGCATGACCATGCTGGGGCCACCTGCAGGGTTGTTGGTGATAATTTGTGGTGTGGACATGGGTCCAATAGCTATGGCTATGCCAGAAAATGGATCAAGATTTGCACCAACCATGGGGCTTGATGGTGCAGTATGAAGGTCTGGTTCATATTGATATGGGTCTGAATTTGAATCAGAGGTTGTGTGGCCTTCTGATGGTGTGAGAGATCATCGAGAATGGTCTTGACGGTGTCATTTCAATGACCCAAATCGTGGTTGTTCGCCTCTTAGGCATGAGGAAGAGCGTGGGGATCAATTGTGTTAGATGTTTATCAAACTGGTGGGAATTATTTTTGGACCCCGGTTTCAATGGCTTCTTATTGGTTGTAGGTGGTTACTTGGCCACCAAGACTGCCAGAAGACAGCGCTTGGTTTTTTCCTCATGGGCATTTCTACTCAATCGATGGGAGTCTTTGCCCATTTCACTTGGAAATTCCTCTCAGCGGCCAGCTACTTTGGGGTTCCCATGGTACTCCTCATAATGAGTTTCTAGGCTGAGCCCAAGTACTTCCCATAGTTGAAGCAGTCAGGGACTTATGTCCTCAAAGATTGTAGGTTTTTTGAACTTCGTGTAAATTGATAAATTTTAAGGCTCTCTCAGCGTCATGAACTGAGTTGGGTTGATTACATGGTATGGTGTATATGTCTTTCTATTTTTCTGTCATTTGGTGGATGCAAATGGTTTATAAATTCATCATATTGTGGTAGAGTTCATGTCATTATGTATGCAAGTAGTGAATAATCAGAAATTTGTAAACAGATACATTTT
>LPNX010949159.1:0-35000 GCA_001517045.1 Pseudotsuga menziesii | reverse complement strand
AGCCACATAGATCATATCCACCATTTTTTTCTTACAATTGAGGAGCTAGAAAAGGAAACATTAACTTGGTCACTATGGTGGAGTATGCAAACACAATTGAGCAAGAAAGAAACCAAGTTTGGAGGATTTCCCATTGAGGATCACCATACAGCATTTCTACCATTGTTTTTCTTGCAATTGAGGAGCAAGCAAGGGCAATGTATTCTTCCCAATATTCCCCCTAGCTCAAGAGTATGTAGACACAATTGCTCAAGATATTTACCAAGATTGGGGAATTTCCCATTGAGGAGCACCATAGAGCATCTCTACCATTGTTTTTCTTGGAATTAAGGAGCTAGCAAAGGCAACATTCTTCCCAATCTTTCCCCTATCTTTTGTATCTAGACACAATTGAGCAAGAAATAAACCAAGCCTGGGTAGTTTCCCATTGAGGAGATAGCAAAGGAAACCATATATATCATCGATCATTGTGGTCATGAGAAACTCACGCAATCGAGCAAGAAAATCAGCAAGGAATCAGATACCCAATGAAATTCTTTAAGAAATTAGAGAGAAGAAAAGAAATGACATGACCAATCGAAGATGCTCTATGGACACTCAACCAATTCAGGTTGTTGAGGATGCCACGGTTCTTCCTACCAATCCACATCAAGAAATACAAAAGCATTCTCTCGAGGGGTCTTCGATCACCATATCAGTAGAAGAACGAGCACTACATGTCACTGATCGAGTAAAACATAGGTGCACATCAAGGCCACCTGAAACCTTTGCAGATTTAATTGAATGTGGGTATACAAGTGACGAAGTTAGAGAGACATTTACACAATTGCTCAAGATATTTACCAAGATTGGGGAATTTCCCATTGAGGAGCACCATAGAGCATCTCTACCATTGTTTTTCTTGGAATTAAGGAGCTAGCAAAGGCAATATTCTTCCCAATCTTTCCCCTATCTTTTGTATCTAGACACAATTGAGCAAGAAATAAACCAAGCCTGGGTAGTTTCCCATTGAGGAGATAGCAAAGGAAACCATATATATCATCGATCATTGTGGTCATGAGAAACTCACGCAATCGAGCAAGAAAATCAGCAAGGAATCAGATACCCAATGAAATTCTTTAAGAAATTAGAGAGAAGAAAATAAATGACATGACCAATCGAAGATGCTCTATGGACACTCAACCAATTCAGGTTGTTGAGGATGCCACAGTTCTTCCTACCAATCCACATCAAGAAATACAAAAGCATTCTCTCGAGGGGTCTTCGATCACCATATCAGTAGAAGAACGAGCACTACATGGCACTGATCGAGTAAAACATAGGTGCACATCAAGGCCACCTGAAACCTTTGCAGATTTAATTGAATGTGGGTATACAAGTGACGAAGTTAGAGAGACATTGAATGCCAAAGGTATGCTCAAAGAAGACAATGTTATTCAGACCACTCAAGAGGATTTCCAATTTCCACCGTCCAACCGTCAGGAAGACACGAAGCTCATGTTCAAACGCTAGACCAATCGAGTGATATGGTATAGGGTGCAATTCCAACTTCCCTACCTCCATTAGCAACTTCACGCCGAAGAACTACAAAACATATACAAATAGATGAAAGCCTCATTGGTTCGCTTGAATGTACGCTATCTAAACACAGTATTGCATATCAAGCTCAACAAATACTTGTCAACTATTTTGATTCTAAATGTGATGGAGATAAATGTAGATTATTTATATCGTCGTTAAAATCTAGGTCTATGACTGTTGTTAGGAAAAACTTAAGGATAAAGATGATAAACAGTTTTGAACCAAGTTCTTATGTTGTCAAAAGTTTGGTAGATATATTTAGTAATATTGGAAAGAAATCCCGTTCAAAGGATCACAATGCAGCTCGTCATGTGTTGTCACAATCAATCGTGAAGAAAAGCACAAGGGCCCTTTACCTTCTTAAGCCTACATCCAAACTTGTAGGATTGGATATCAAAGCACTCCATAGGTATTGTTCTAGAAGAGAACAACTTGATTCTGGTGACACAAATGTCTGGTCCTTCATTGGCAGGTTGCCACGCTCTGATATGAAGCTCATTGATGAGGTAAAGGGACTGGTGCAAGAGTTTTGGTGTGACAATAGTAGACCTTCATCCAACCAAAAATATGTACTAAAATTGAGAATGGGATCAAGGGATCGTGAGCCCCACATTAAACATTTTTCTTGACATGACACAAACATAATTATATGAGAGGTTTAGGCATGAACATAATGAACTTAACTTGGGATAAAGATCCTTCAAGAAATGCAAACCATGGTATGTTAAAATAAACATAACTCATAACACATGTTGTTGTCGATATCATATTGAGTCACACTTATTATTATGACACATATATACATATATTGTGTGTTTTGCATAACACTCTTGTGCAAGAATGCTCGACTACGTTGTGACGGACATCATCTAGAGAGTTTATCCATAGCATCTTGTGTAGAAGGACAGAAGCTTGTACATTTTATCAAAGGCCTTGCGTAGATGGGACATGCCCAAGGTGTGGTGGAATGGCATTTTTGGAGAAATGCATACATGTCACCGATGAGCATGAAATTGGGAGACATGAAGTGAACTTGTAGTCATTCAAATATGTCACATATGATATCGGTGGACGGAATGAAAGGGAAAAAATACAATTGGTCACCTCTCAGGTTAGCAACAAGTTCCTGAATAGTATTTTTTCCTATTGATATCTATTGTTACTTCATATATGTAACAACCTATTGATCAATACATCTTTATTGTTGATCTACTAGGTACTGATATGCAACTTCATGGAGGAATTATTTGAAAAGACACAACAGTATATAAAGCATGTACATGTGGATCGTTGGCAAGATGAGCATTTAGAGTGTGTAGGGATACATTTCCTATTGGAACTATATTATCAGTGGTCGATTTTGCAGAAAACTACACTCTTCAACCACAAAACGAGATTCAGAGTCAATATTATCACTCAGATTAAGTCAGCATAATGGTCCATATCACCTATAGACATGGGGCAGATAGTACTGAAGAGAACAGGGTTATATTTAAGGAGTATCACTTTTACATAAGTAATGACAAGTGTCATGACTTGGATTTTGTACAACACAGCTTTCAATTGTTCTACAAACACTTGGAGGATAACAATATACAAATGGAACAACATTGGACTTGGTCTGATGGTTGTGTGGGGCGATTCAAAAATTCCCGTGTCTTCCAATGGTTGTGTATTCTCCACAAGAGGCACAAGGTGCCACATATTTGGAAATATTTTGAGACCGGACACGAAAAAGGGGAACATGATGGAGCAGTTGCATGCATCAAGACTACATTATGTAGGCAAGAGATGAAATTCACAACTATTTCGCTCATCTGAGATGCAAAGACCATTGTTGCATGGTGTTCTTCAGTGATGGGGCAGGCAGCTAAAAGGAAAGAAGACTAATCATCTCAAAAATCACATGTACATAGATATTTTTGGGAGGTGGTCGATGTAGATCAATCACACCTATATGAGTGCAAGACCGTCCAAGGAACTCATGCATTCCATTTAGTTAGGATGTCATACAATGCTATAGTTGAAATTTGGACAAGAAAACTCTCTTGTTTTTGTTATCCATGTAGCAATGGTGAATGGGACAATTGTGAATCCACAGATTGGGTTGATAGCTGGGATCGTGTATCACTCCCCATTGGTTGACAAATAAATTCAAAATTATCCTAGTTGGAGGAGGGCCAGTCGAGTATTTCACATGACTATGACCACATTTCATATCTCATACAACCAGGTTCAACTATTATGTTGATCACTTTGAAATGTTTGGCGACTAGTTGTGTTTAGTTAGCTGAATCCTAGCTCTACACTTTATTTTATGCAGGGCACATATACGCAGTGGTTGCCCCAAGAGATAATGAATGGCACACTATCTACTGGCTGGCATGTTTCTTGGATGGGAAGCAGACCCGCATTGTCTCATTAAGTGACTCCGAGGGAAATGATTTTCCAATTGGGTTGATGTTTATCAAAGGGGAATATTTGACACAGGTTTCCCATGCACGAAAGAAAAAAGGTTATGGATTTGAATATTATAGACCAAGTCAAATTGTATACCATTATACAAACTTAGTTATTGGCACAAACCTCCAATTGCAAACAATGCCAAACAAGAACTCATCAAAGTCACGATACGTGTTGCCTTACTCCAAGCACGAAAGGCTAAAGGATACCATTGCTATTAGAGGTGATCCTGATGGTCTATTCGAACGGCCATAGGTAGGTAGTAAGATATTTTGGTTTCATGGTCTCATTGATTATTTGTAGTTGGATACATTGAGCGCTTGATATATTGATAAATTCAATAGACTTCTACAATGGATTTGTTGTATTATATTGATACTTACAGGACTCATACCTTATAGCCCAAGACCATTATCTACCACTCTATCTGGGATATATCTATTTCATTTTACTTGAATCTCAAAGTTGATCCTATAAGGACATCTCCTTGAATCCGATAATTATCTCCTTCACTTCGATAATTTGTTTCTCATGGGTAGGGATTCAACAGGTGTCCCTGAAAGCCTGTAGGAGGTGGGAATCAACATGTGATAGAACGATGGTCGTTTCTCGGATCAATGAACCATCGGATCCGTTGGATTTAGGACATCAGGATAGTGCTAGAGAGGCCCTCTAGTCTAGTTCCATGGATAAGAGACCATTTTTTTGGTCAATTTTGGAGACTAGGGTTTTACTCAGTAAGTGAATGTGAAATTTTTGCACATGGGGGTCAAATTCGCATATTGCTTGACCATGAAGGTGTGGCTAGCGTTCCCACATAACACATGCCTAAACACCATTGCACGACCCACCGGAATCCCTTTTTGATGCATGATTTCCATTCTATGCCCCGAGTAGGGATTTAACAGGTGTCCCTGAAAGCCTGTAGGAGGTGGGATTCAACATGCCATAGAATCATGACCGATTCTCAGATCGATGAACCTTTGGCTCCGTTGGATTCAGGACATTGAGATAGTTCTAGGGTGGCCCTCTAATATGGGTCCATGGATAAGGGATCATTTTTTGGGTCAATTTTGGAAACTAGGGTTTTGCTCAGTATGTGAATGTCCAAATTCTACACATGGGGGTCAAATTCACATATTGTTCGACCATGAAGGTGTGGCTAGCGTTCCCACATAACACATGCCTAAACATGCTTGCATGACCCACTGGAAGCCATTCTGGATGCATGGTTTCCATTATATGCCTCAGGTAGGGATTCAACAGGTGTCCCTAAAAGCCTATAGGAGGTGGGATTCAACATGCCATAGAATCATGACTGTTGCTCGGATCGACGAACCGTCAGCTCTGTTGGATTCAGGACATCGAGATAGTGCTAAGGAAGCCCTCTAATCTAGTTCCATGGATAAGACACCATTTTTTTGGTCAATTTTGGAAACTAGGCTTTTGCTCAGTAAGTGAATGTGAAATTTTTGCGTATGGGGGTCAAATTCGCATATTGCTCGACCGTGAAGGTGTGGCTAGTGTTCCCACATAAAACATGCCTAAAAAATATTGCACAACCCATTGAAAGACCTTTTTGATGCAATGTTTCCATTCTATGCCTCGGGTGGGGATTCAACAGGTGTCCCTAAAATCCTGTAGGAGGTGGGGTTCAACGTGCCATAGAATCATGACCGTTTCTCAGATCGATGAACCATTGGCTCCGTTGGATTTAGGACATCGAGATAGTGCTAGGGATGCCCTCTAATTAGGTTCCATGGATAAGAGACCATTTTTTTGGTCAATTTTGGAATCTAGGGTTTTGCTCAGTAAGTGAATGTGAAATTTTTGCACATGGGGGTCAAATTCCCATATTGCTTGACTGTGAAGGTGTGGCTAGATTTCCCACATAAAGCATGCCTAAACACTCTTGCATGACCCATCAAAATTCATTTTTAATGCATGGTTTACATTATATTCCCCAGGTAGGGATTCAACAGGTGTCCTTGAAAGCTTGTAGGAGGTGGGAATCAACGCGCGATAGAATGATGGTCGTTCCTTAAATCAACGAACCACCAGCTTCGTTGAATTTAGGACATTGGGATAGTGCTAGGGAGGCACTCTAGTCTGGCTCCATGGATAAGACCATTTTTTTGGTCAATTTTGGAAACTAGGGTTTTGCTTAGTAAGTGAATGTGAAACTTTTGCACATGGGGGTCAAATTCACATATTGCTTGATTGTGAAGGTGTGGCTAGCATTCCCAAATAACACATTCCTAAACAAGCTTACACAACCCACTGGAAGCCCTTTTTGATGCACAGTTTCCATTCTATGCCCCATGTAGGGATTCAACAGGTGTCCCTGCAAGCCTGTAGGAGGTGGGATTCAACGTGCCATAGAATCATGACCGTTTCTCAGATCGACGAACCGTCAGCTCTGTTGGATTTAGGACATCGAGATAGTGCTAGGGTGGCCCTCCAGTATACTCCCATGTATAAGGGATCATTGTTTCGGTCAATTTTGGAAACTAGGGTTTTGTTCAGTAAGTGAATGTCCAATTTCTGCACATAGGGGTCGGCTTTGAAAATTCCTTGACCGTGAATGTGTGGCTAGCATTCCATTATATGCCCCAATTAGGGATTCAACAGGTGTCTCTGAAATCCTGTAGGTGGTGGGATTCAACGTTCCATAGATTGATGATCGTTTCTCAGATCGACGAATCATCGGCTCCATTGGATTTAGGACATCGGGATAGTGCTAGAATGGCCCTCTACTCTGGGTCCATGGACAAGGGATCATTTTTTTTGTCGATTATGGAAAATAAGGTTTTGCTCAGTAAGTGAATGTGAGATTTTTGCACATAGAGTTCATCTTGAAGGTGATTGTAGATCTTCCCCTCTTGAACAAATACTTATTGCAAACTATTATTCCATGTGCAGCTGTCAAGAATTATGTTACTTGTTGTGAGGTGTTGATCAAGACTTATTTCCCATCATTGTCAAGTAAGAAATATTCTTTTTTTTTGTTTTAATCAAGGCGAAAGGATTTGTCAATCTCTATGTGGAGGTGAATTGATCTTAGGATCTCATATCATTCGTGGGACTGGAAACTCGAAATAAGGTTGTTTACCATATTAAGTTAGCTAGCTCATCCAAGAGATGTGAGCATTTGTACGATGAAATGCAAGAGGAGACAATGCCATTACGTCAGTAACCATGTAATGGAACATGTTTATGTTAAGAAAAAATTGGCCAACCTATTACGCCATTATTACACAATATATATATTTTCACGCTACGAATGCTTCGAATAATTCTCCATAAACATGAATTTATAAAACAAGATTCAGAATAGTACTTCTCTAATCAATTTAAACTATAATAAAATTACACATAACTTTCATCTCTTTCAAAGTTGTTACTCGAGGCCATTCATCAAATGCCATGTACATTAACAAAATGATAAAATAATGTGCAGGACATACATAATGTGCAGGATATAGTCATAACCATTATTTTAAATCACCTTATAATACTCTGATACTTTTAGGTTTGATGTGTATCCCATGTATTCGTTAGATGAAAGACATCATGCCAAACACTAATTTTATTTAAGTAGACCACATAGGTGCATCACTTAGGCGTGTCAACTTCATGCATCCTATAAAATTTTGTTAGGTTGTTATGTGGGTAAGGTGCTTTTGTTTCCACCAAGTTGGATCAGTTGCTTAGCTGTGTTGGGTGCTTATGTGTATTAGGTATGTTCCATATTTTTTAATACAATTTGACATTGTTAATATAACATTGTATATGCATTTGGATCGTGGTAAAAAACAATTAAAATGTACATTTTTGTCATTCCGTAATATTGTAATTGTGCATTGTTCTCAAATTTATAACTGATATCTCCATGCAATCATAAAATCTATAAAAAAAATTGGGAACATTACGCATAGAAACATTCTTGGCCACTCGATATAATCACACTTAAAAGACTGAACCATGAAGATCTCAAGAGCCTTGATATGAAATATTTTTTATATCATGAAAGTTATAATACAAAAATAGAATACCCATAGATGGCATGTCAGTGTACATGTATCAAAAAAATATTTGATGTACATGTGCAAACAAAAGTACATCTATCCTGGACCGCGCCCCTATACTCTAACTCCAGATTGTACATCAAAATGCATATTTGTCCTGGACTAACACATCAAAAATCTAACTTTCTCTTGTTTTTCCTGGACCCTGATGCTTTTTGGCTCTACCTACGACCACTGTGCATCTCTAGCGACTGCAAATCAATGACGATATTTCTTGATCAGGTAACTGAACTAGTATTGTCCAGCAATAACAAAGTTTGAAAATTTATAATATGACTCAATTATAAATAAAACAAAGACTCACTGGATCCGTCGAGGTTATAGGTGCCTCTGGTGTCGAGGGTATATGTGCCTTTGGTGTCCTCCTCCTTGCAGAGAGTCTCTCTGTAATGCTTCTCTATGAATAAAAAAAAATATGTCAATTATCTCAAGAATTATCAACATGTACATGAATGAGAAAGTACTAATCAATTAAGTAAAAAAATGAACATCTCACCGAAAAAGCCATTTATAGGGGATTACGCTGGGACTCTTCAGTACTAAGAGAAGCCGTAGGTTGAACATCAACCTCAATTGCGTGCACTAATGGACCAGGGTGTGGCTACATTCACCAAATGATAAAATAGTTAGACATCGTGCATGTCCATAAACAATACAAATGAAATGTACAATTACAAATATTCAAGTATATATACCTCAGTGTGACTTATCCCTATTGTAGATGCAGCATTGACCACAGCATCAACAATCCCACTAAGTTCTAGCACAGATGACTCTACATCCTAATGTTGTAAACATGTGAAAATAACATGAAGAAAAACCACTTGTGAAGTGAAATCATAGCTAACCAACAACTGCCATTGGAAGTGTGTACATTACCGTGGGATGAGTAGGTTGATCCTCATGCACCCACACTCTGTTCAAGGAAGAGGGTCGTCTAGTGTAAACAACCCCCTTATCTATGTTTGGACTACGGGGAGATCCAAACCAAAGAGGCAATGCAGGGATCTGCAATGATGTCTGCAGTCATAAAGTGTTACCATAGTTAGACATGGATTTGAATGGATGTAATAATATGTACTGAAAAACTAACATGTTTTAATATACTTACCCTTGCCTGGGACATATCTTCCCCATGGGAGTGACCACTTCCATCAATTTCTTTCCCCTCTTCAGATGCTATTATAGCATCTGCAAGTTTAAAAATTATAAATATTAGCAATATATAAAGGAGTGTACAGAAATAAATTTAAATAATTCGAACAAGATTTAGTCATAACCCATGTACTTACATTCTTCAAGTAATCGTAAATTCCACCTTGGACTATGTCGTTGATATCAACATCTCCAACATCACGTTCTAAGTGGGGTTCCTGCAACTTCAAAAATTGTAAATATTAGACAATTTAATAAATTAATCAAGACTAACACATGCATTAACAAAATGATATGTATTAACAAAATGACAAATGTTTAAATATTACCTCAATGGTGGTTGTTTGGGCCTCAGGTACAACCACACCGGGTGTAGTACCACCCTCGTGAGAGGCATCAATCTCCTGCAAGAGTAAATATTGCATATATTATGAATCTTTTAATATGTTACATATAGTATGGAAAAATTAAAAATTGAACAATAACAGAGTTTTAAAACAATGTCCTTACCTGACCACCAATCATCGTAGTGGTACCATGTCTTGGTCCAAGACCATAAAAGGCCCCCCCACACAATGTGCAAACATGTGGCTTGCTCTAAGGCACATGAGATGTCGGTCTATCCCCACCAATAGATGTTCCTCCACCACCAGAAGCTGGTGGTTGTACACCAGCAGAGGAAGAGGGCGCTCTCTAGTCAATAGTGGTCGTGTGTCAAGAGACCATCTCAGCTAGAGTAAAAAATGCCTCCTGTGTCTGGGAAACCATGTCATGTGCAAGAGGGATGTCTGCCCTCGGTAGCTGGGCACGGGGTGTAGGTATCTATGGATTGGCATCACTACGCCTCGCATTGGGCCGGTGTTGGAGAATCCCCCTACCAACTCCCTCAAAGCCCAACATGTCAAAATATTTGACATGTTTCCCCATCACAAACTCTGCATACAATTTTTTGAAGGAAGTACAACAGTACTTCCCTATTGTTATGAGGGGGAATGTCAAAAACCATGTACCACCTATCCATCCAATTGTCTCTGATGGGTGGAAAGGTGCACCACTCAATAGAAATATGTGGTCTATTGATCTCTGGAATTTCATCCGTCCTAGGCAATCTAAACAATGAATATATGTGTTGTTTTTTTTATTTTGAGCTTGTTTACCTCGCTGTAACTTAACCAATCAGCATATTGTTGTCTTTTCCTCTCCCTATAAGATGCGATGCTATACAAAGAATCATTCGATCTTGCGGTCGTATCAGCAATAGACAACAATGAATCTGACAAGGAGCGGTGGAGCTCATCTCCACCCCTCCAATCAGAACCAATCTCTCTCAAATGGGAAATAATCCTCAGTATCTCCGCATTGTTATTTATAGTAGCCACTACAATCATAAATACAAATAAAATATCATTAGAAATACAAACACATGATATAACAACATATCTAAGCACTAAAAACTGTATAACTAATGTACGACAAATAACAACATAAACTAAATCTATCATGTAAATTTAAAAATTGATCTTGAATTTTATAGTAAAGAATAAACATTTAACATTTTTTCATTTCATATTTATGTCCTAAATTCAAGTATTAATTCCAATTTTTAAGTATGCATGTGTGCATAAAGTGTCTTGAGTGCATATGTTGATTGAGAAGCTCCTCTAGCTTATTTTAAGGCTTGGATTATGAAGTTTCGTCGAAATTGTGACGTGCTGACTATTGCCTTTGCAGGACCATCTCCCAGATTGCAGGTAGAGGCAACAACTAGACCCTAGAATAGGCGGCATAATGTGATGTTGATGAATAAAATCCCAATATAGGTAACGATTTTGTTAGATATGTAATTATTTGTTGTAGCGTGATGTTTTTTGAACTCCAAAGTCTATTTAGTAGATCTTTATGGATTTTATGGTTGCAAGGGTTCCACTGGATTATATCATGTATGATAGTATGTGATTGGCATGTTTAATCAAATACATCAACCTACCTATGTATCTTCACGTTCTTAGAGTCTGTTGTTGAACTTTGTTGTCTTGACCTTAACCAAAAAGTACCCTTTGTTTAAGACGAAATATTTGTTAAAAGCATGGGAAGCTTCTATACCTTATTTGAAGATTTGAATTAGGAAGTTTCATCAAAACTATAAGGTGTTTATTGATGTTCTTGGAAGAGCAACTTCGATATTTCAGATAGAGGCAAGGGATTTACCATGTTTGTTTATGTATTTTAGGGGAATATATGAATTCTACTTTATTTTTTTTTAGTTGTATGCAAGCTTGAAACATAATTGACAAACTTTGCATATTTGTTAATTTTGGTTTGGATTCACAATGATGCTTGCGAATATAAATATATGCAAATAGTGAAGTTCGTTTGTTTTTTATGAGTTAATTGGGGTTTTGGTTTACATTGGGCATGTAAATTACTTATGCAAACTTGCAATGTGCTTGAAAAACTTTGCATATTTTTGGATTTTGTTATGGATTCACCAGGATACTTGTGAATATTCATATGGAAATAATGGAATTCATTTTTTTTTGAGTTAATTGGGGTTTTGGTTTCCATTGGCATGGGAATTTTGGGTATAAATTTTGGTAAATAATCAAAATTATTTAATTTCTATGATTAAATTGGGGAAATGGTTTCCATTGGCCAATTACATTGGGTTTTTTGTTTCCATTGGGGTTTTTGTTTCAATTGGCCATAATTTAATTTATTTTGGTTTAATTTTTCAATTTAGGGGAAATAAATTGATGAACAAAGAGAAAAAAACATGGAAAGAAATGAGGAAAATACCTCACAAATAGGAGGTTGATCCAAAGGTGGAGATGGATGGCTTTGGCACACCCAAAAATGCATTCACCCAGTAGAGATTTGCTCCAAAGAAGTCCAATAGCCGTGCGATGTGGCGAAAAAGATGCGCTCAGCCTATTTATAAAAATAAACAGGCTTTCCATAACACGCGTGCAATTTTGTTCACTAAAACGGAGGTGCAATTTTCTTGAATAAAAGGGAGGCATGATTTGCTAAAATAAAATGGAGGCCCGATTTGGCTTACTATCCTAATTGGCCTGCCTTTTGGTAGCCTTGGGACTAGGCTTGGTAGGTTCGGGATTGCTTGGGATGATTTTTTTTTTGGATAAGAGTGGTTGACTTCACTCCACCATTGCATCTAAAATGCCCCTCAACTTCTTGCACACACCCTCATATCATCTTGCCATTCTTCCTTCTTGGGACATCAGTGTCCTTTCTTATCACAACTGAACTATTGAGTTATGAGATGTCCTTATCCTCTTTGTGGAAATGCTCTTTATTATTTCTCTACTTGGTATGACTTGTTAGGGATTGATTGTCATCTCTTCTTATTTTCCCATCAATCAATCGTGCATTCCTCCATATGTGATCTTCCTACTAGAATAGCTCTTTTGACTAAATTTTGAAGACCATTCAAAGTTGTAATTTATGTTTCTGCTTCTTTAACATTGTCTTCAATGGCTTCTAATTGCTCCTTGAGATGAGGTATTCTTGTGAGATGGGATGAGATGGGATCTTCTTGTGAGATGAGATGAGATCTCCCTTCATCTATCCTTCAAAGTATCTTAGTCTGTCTATATAATAATATATCGCAGGTTCACTTGAGATACATCCTTTAGATTTAGTATAGTATTGTTGTTATTAATGATGCACAAACCTACTTGACATGAAATTTCAACAACAATGCCGATAGTATGTAAAGATTATATGAAAAGCAAAATAATTAGACATAATACACCATAAAGATGAGACATAGTATATAACACATTTTAACTAGCACATCCACATAGTTTGTGGTTGCATCAATCAAATAGGGATCAAATGGTTGAGAGTAGCCATGGAATGGAAATCACTTTAGAATTTTTTTTATTCCTCATATTCTTTTAGTTAGGTTCAAATCTAAGGTATCTATGTCTAGCTACATATCATTAACCACATTTTTTCAATTATCCATTTATCAATTTTCAATATATATCACATTCTTTTAGTTATTTTTTATATTCTTTTATTTTGTAATTGCTTGTTTCGAATCTTGAACTACTACGATAAAATCAATCTCAACATTACAGTCTTATCCTCATCAATAAATAAAAAAACATAAATACTAGTTAACCCAAAAATCTCAAATAAAAACCCTAAAACCCTTATCCACTTAAAAAATAATGAGACATAACCCACCATAAATCTTTCATAAATTAATACCATAAATCTTTCCTAAATTAAAACTTTGGAATCACCATTCAACTTAAAAAAAAGTTATTGCCACAACACATATCACACCATCAATCTTTCATAAATTAATACCTTGGCATCACCATTCCACTCAATGAACTCCTAAGAACAGATCATGTCCATGACGGCCTTAACCTTGTTCAGCTTGTAAATTAATGACGACCATAACTTTCTACAGCTTGTGAATGAAAATGCATGTTTGCGAGCTGGTCGTCATGTGAAAAAAATTGTTGTGCAGGTACAGGTACAAGAACCATGTTTGCAAACTCACCACCATGATCAAATCCGAAGAAATGCGGTGGAGGTAACAATGGCAGTAAAGCAATGTTTGCACGCTGATCTCCAAATCCGTAAAAGTCTACTGGGGCTCATAGCGGTGGAGGTATAGCCATGTATTGAGGCTGATGACCGAAGAAATGTGGTGGACGTAAGGCCCTGGTCCTTTGAAAATGCATTCCTGCGAGCTGATAGTCATGTCTCATGAAGAATTGTTGTGCAGGTACACGAACAAAGTTTTCAAACTGATCACCATAACCAAATCCGAAAAACTGCGATGGAGGTAACACTGGTTGTACAGCCTGCATGTTTGCATGCTGATCACCAAATTTGAAGTGTACCGGGGGTCGTAGCGGTGGACGTATAGCCATGTTTCCAAGATCATGACGAGGTAAAGCCAAATTTCCAAGTCTCAATAATTCTTGGGGAGGTGATAGTGGATTCACAGCCATGTTTATATTGAAGAATTGTGGCTCGGGTAGCTATAGATGTACAACAACATTTGCAGGTTGATTAACAAGTTCATTGAATTGTGGTGGAGTACGTACAATTCCGTATGGTGGAAAATGGTGCCTATTATGCTCCTCCATGGGTTGTTGTCTTTCCAAGATAAATACGCAGATACTGGAATGTGTCATTTGCCAATGGATTTGTGAAGATGTCGGAAAGTTGGTCTTCAGACCTGCAAAATTCCAAACAAAATTCCTTGTCGTTCACCAACTCTCTTATAAAATTAAACCTTGTGTCGATGTGCTTGGTTCTCTTGTGAAACACATGATTCTTTGATGATTCTATGGCTGAATTGTTGTCGCAGAAGATTGTTGTCGGTTCTTGATGGTTCTGTGACAAGTCTTTTAAGACTCTCCTCATCCAGACAGCTTGACATGCAGCACTTGTTGCTGCAACATACTCTGCTTCAGTTGAAGATAGAATTACTATGGGTTGTTTCTTTGAAGCCCATGAAACAACACCTGTACCAAAATGAAATGTGTACCCAGATGTGCTTTTCCTGTCATCTATGTTGCCTCCATTGTCACTGTCAATGTAACCAATGAGTTTAAAATTTTCTGAGGTTGAATACATAATACCAAGGTCTTTTGTGCCACTTACATACCTCAGAATTCTTTTACCTGCTTGCCAATGTGAGTCTATTGGTGACTCCATGAACCTTGAGATCAAACTTACACTGTACATAATGTCTGTTCTTGTTGCTGTCAAATACATAAGGCTGCCAACAAACCTTTTGAAAAGTGTAGGATCTACAATGGATCCTTCATCATCCTTGCTCAATTTTAAACCTGTTATTACTGGTGTTGGGGATGTCTTACAGTTAGACATGTTAAACCTTTTTAAAACTTCACTTGCATACTTAGATTGTGATATAAAGATACCACTTTCAGACTGCTGAACTTCAATGCCCAGAAAAAACTTCATAAGCCCTAGATCAGTCATTTCAAATTCACTTTCCATGACTGTTTTAAAATATGCTATGCCATAATCACTAGTAAATATTAAATCATCTACATACAGGAAGACAATTAACATCTTACCTTGCTCATCGACTTTGGTGTACAAAGTCGGTTCACTTTCACTTCTGTGAAATCCATTTTCAATGAGATAAGAATCAATTCGACTGTACCAAGCTCTAGGAGCTTGCTTCAAACCATATAATGCATTTTTCAGCCTGTACACTTTGTGCTCTTGACCTAAAACTTCATACCCTTGTGGTTGTTCCACATATACTTCCTCTTCTAGATAGCCATTTAAGAATGTCGACTTAACATCCATTTGATGAACTTGCCATTTGTTTTGTGCAACAATGGCCAAAACTGTTCTGACTGTATCCATGCGTGCAACAGGTGCAAACGTTTCATTGAAGTCGATGCCGGGTTGCTGTGTGAACCCTCTTGCTACCATTCTTGCTTTGTGTTTTTGCACATTCCCATTAGCATCTTGCTTTGTCTTGTAAATCCATTTGACACTGATTACATCTTTGTCTTTTGATACATTGACCAGTTCCCATGTCTGGTTTTTCTCAATGCATTCTATTTCTTCATCCATGGCTTGTTCCCATACTTCTTCTTCAACAGCTTCTTCAAATGTTAGTGGATCATATATAGGGGAAAATAATACAAACAGAGAGAATGAATTAGGTGTACCAGCTTCATATATCTCTCGCAGACTTCTTGTCTTCACCGGTTCTGTCGGTGTCGACCTCGACAAAATGCTTGATGGAGTATGTTGTCCCCTTGGTTTACTTGTCGATGTAGCTTGATTTGCTACTTGTGTCGATGGTCCTTGTGCTGAACCATGTCTTGGTGTCATGGGGGTCGACGGTGCTCCGACCGGTTGACTGAAATGTGGTATTTGAACCACTTCCTCCTCCATATCATCATTGTCGATGTTTGACACAATCTTGACATTTATGTCGACAGTTCCATCCCATGATTCGTTCTCGACAAATTGAACATCCCGACTGATTATCACTTTCCTTGTGACGGGGTCATACAACTTGTATGCTTTTGTGTCTTATGAATAGCCAACAAAAATACATTTCTATCCCATCTTGTCTAGCTTCCTTCTTAGCTCATCTGGAATATGAGCATATGCAACACAACCAAAAACTTTTAAATGTGAGACACTATGATTCATACCTTTCCATGCTTCTTGGGGAACTTTGTTCTTCACACTCTTTGTCAGACATCGGTTCATAATGTATACAACAGTTGCAACTGCTTCACCCCAATACTCATTTGGCAAATGATTGGCTTCCAACATGCTGCGTGCCATCTCCATGATGGTTCTGTTCTTTCTTTCGGCTATACCGTTCTGCTGAGGTGTATACCGTGTAGTGAATTGTTTCTGTATGCCATGGGTCTTGCAAAAATTCAGAAATTCATTTGAAACATATTCACCTCCTCTGTCGGTCCTTAAGATCTTGATGTGGTGACCACTCTGGTTCTCCACGAGTGCCTTGAACTGCTGAAAATAACCAAATGCATCATATTTGTGTTTCAAGAAATATACCCATGTCTTTCTTGAGTATTCATCAATAAAGGTTAGAAAATACTTGCAGCCACCAATGGATGATGTCTGCATTGGACCACAGATTTCAGAGTGCACAATTTCAAGTGGTGTGCGTGCTCTATAGGACTTTCCGACTGGAAATGTCTCTCTGTGCTACTTGCCAAAAATGCAGCCTTCACAAACCCTCTCTGTTCTATCAATCAATGGTAATCCCTTCACCATATTCTTTGTGTGCAATAGCTTCATCCCACCAAAATTCAGATGTCCAAATCTGAAATGCCACAACCAGGATTCATCCTGAACTTCTATCTGAAATGTAGCTTGCAAATTAGCGCTGTAATTTTCTCTCTTGTTGAGGAGCTCGACTATTTCTTCACTTTCTGCCTTGAATGCAGCTCCTGTCTTTGTCTTCCCTTTTATTTCGGGAACTATCCTCAATGGAAACAAGCGGTTGCTTGTCATTGGCACTTTTGCTATCAGTTGGTCGCTTGGACGCTTGTCTTTGATCACACAGTGTTCATCTTCCATGTAGACTCTATAGCCCTTTTGTAACAACTGTTCAATGCTTAACAGATTATGTTTCAAACCTTCGACATGATAGATATCAGGGATATACTTACTCTCCCCCTGTTTGGTTAGAATATCAACAGTGTCTTTTCTTAAGACAGTGAATTGGACATTGTTTCCAAGTGTAACATCAGTTTTAACTGAAGTGTCTAGACTGGAAAACAGATTCAAATTACCAGTCATATGGTTGCTGCATCCTGAATCTAAGTACCATATGTCATGTGGACTTTCTTGAACAGCATTGCATTCAAGTGGAGATGTCGAAGCCATTAACATTGCACCTGTCGAAGTGTTGGTGCTAGTCGACTGACTTGGGCTTTGTCTTCCTTGTTCATATTGCTTCTTCCTGCATTCATATGCATAATGACCAAAATTATTACAGTAATGACATTGAATTTTTGATTTATCAAACCTCTGGCCACTTGGCTGACTTGGGTTCTGGTTATCTCCTCTACCACCGACATTTGCAGGACTTCTGCCTCATCCTCCTCTTGAAGAAATTCTTCCTCTGCCTCTGAAGTTGTTTCTCCCCCTGCCTCTACCACAAATTCTGGATGTTTTTGCTGCAAATGCACCTTCCAATGATGTCTATGATCTGCTGATTCTGTGTTCATGATTGTTGAGTGAAGCTTGCAGCTCATCAATGGTAAATGTTGACATGTTTGTGTGTTCCTCTAAGGTCACAACCAAATTTTCAAATCTTGGGGGAAGACTTCTAAGAATTTTTTCAACAACCCTTTGGTCTAATATGGGTTCTCCATGAGATTTCAGTTGGTTTATCAACCCAACAACTCTGGTGTAGAATGTGTCTACATTCTCTGAATCTTTCATGGACAGAGATTCAAAATCTTTTCTTAGAATCTGCAGCTTGGATGTCTTTACCTTATTCAAACCTTGATAGGCAGTCTCCAATGTATCCCATGCTTCCTTGGCATTAGTATTTGCTGCTATTCTTGGGAGTATGCTCTCATGAATAGCTTGATGTATGAAAAACAGAGCTTTTCCATCTTTCTTCCTCTGTTCTCTCAAGACATCTTTCTTAGCCTGTGTGAGATTGTTATATGCTGCCATGTCTACTGGTTCTGCATAACCATGCTGGACTATCTCCCAGAAATCTTGACCTCTGAATAAATCCTTCATTGTTAAAGACCAATATTCATACTTCTTTCCTGTAAAACTTGGAGGTTGTAATGAACCAGAAGTGGAAGCCATTTTTAATTTTTTTCATTAACTTTCCTTAGAAAATTAATTTTCACTTTTTAAGACAAGATTTCTTTCCTAAAATATTGGACTGATATAAACCTTGCTCTGATACCAGATAGCCAAAATCAAGCCAACTAAACTTGGGTTTAGGGCTCAGTCGATATTCAAATTTTCACTTTTACTTTTCACGCCGACCACTTTACCTTTTTCTAGTCGGGTGAAACTTGTCTATGTCCGACTAGACAAGTTTATAAATTTTAGTCAGTCCTACACTCGACCAAAATTACTCCGACTTACTTGTCCGACCGATTTGTACCTCGACCACTTTTACTCCAACCAAGTCGGCTGCTTCGACCACTCTAGTCGGCTCACTTTGGTCTAAATCTGCAGAATATGTTTCTTAGTCTAAAGACTTAAGAAATTACAAATACTTTTCACCTTTGAGTAAGATGAACTAAAATAGACACATTTACAAATCCAAATAACTTATGAGAAACATATGCCCAAATATGTAGGAAGACTTGAGTCAACCAATGTGCCGTAAAACCTGGAACTTTCACACGGTGAGATTTTTATGGGTTCTTGTTCTTTTACTTATCAGTAATTGTAAAAGACATTTACAGAAGTAAATCTGGAAACAGGTGTAGCCAAATAATCATGCATTCAATCACAAACTATTTCATATATTAACTGTGTGGAAATACAAAGTAATACAAACTTGTCAGTTACAAACTGGTCAGTCCAGACTCGTCGGTCCAGACTCATCGGTCTATAGAGCTTCAGCTCTTCGACTAAATCACATGCACAGAAGCTTGAGATTCGACTTCTCTTTCTCACCCTGAGTTCCTCTGCTGTCTAATGTCTATGTTGTCTCTGTGTGACTGTAAACTGATTTACAATTTGCTTCTTCTATTTATAGGCAACCTGAATATTGCTACAGCATGGGCCGACTGACTTTCCATTAAAGACTGTAATTACTATCTACCTAACAACTTAGCTTCTGAATTACGTTGCCTACTCGTGGACTTTTCCTCCTTGTCAGACTGACAGACAAGATCTTGACTTGTATAGCCTCTGACAAAGTCAGCTGAGAGTCAAGTGCAGATCTACGAGTAATTACATTTTTCCAACACGTACGAAGAGCAGTCTCAGGATCCTTCTCGACATTGTCAGTACAGCTTAATGGTAAGTGACTCAGTTTCTTGCATTGGATACAAGAAGCCTTTAAGCATTTTAGGTTTGGACAGTCCAAAACTTCTACAGATTTGTCTACTTCATATGGAATTTGACAAAATGGGCAGTAAACCAAACCTTCAATTTTGGCTTCTGCTACAGCTTCTTGGGCCTGGCGATCTTCATATTTTTGAATGACATCATTTGGAAGAGCTCTCTGAATCTCTGAGAAAGGAATTGACTCATTGCAGTAATCAATAGCCATGCATGATAGACTACCATGTGCTTTCGCACCTCCATAAATGATTTCTTCCAATCGCCTCCTTATACATGAAAAAGAAAACCGATGCCCAGTTGGACACTTTATCATATTTTCCAATTGAAATTCCCAAGAACAACAATCGCATTTGAGAGACCCTGCCCCTACTCCATCAATTTCAATTCCTTGTGTGAAATCACTCAGACTTTTGCTTTCAAGGTTGTTGATGCATGCCATAGCCATGTGAGAGATTTCTGCATCTAAATGCTTTGTAATCACAACTTTTTCACCCATTGTTTCATCAAAGTCACTCATTATCGTCTTTCCCTTCTCCTTTTGGGAATGATTAAGCTGTTCCATGAAAGAATATCTATCTGTTTCTTTGGTCTTTTCTCTAACGAATCCAAAGCAGCCGACTTTTAAGAATATCTATATGCTTCTATGGTCCTTTCTCTAACGAATCCAAGATTCCAAAGAAGCCAACTTTTTATATGCAAGATTTAGAGTCATAGTTCCTTATAAGTGTTTTTCCTAATATCATTCATAGCTCCTTATAAATGTTTTTCATAATATTATTCATAATGCCTTCTTTAAGTTAAACTAGGTGTGTATGCTCATTTTCTATGTATGAATTACTAGTTATCCATGCATTAGGTTTGTTTTATTTAAATGTGTATTATTCAAGTATCAATTACAAGTTATCTATGTATATGTCTTGTTTTAGTTAAATGAGTTATCTATGCATATGTCTTGTCTATCAATGTGTGTTATCTATGCACCATTTAAAATTTATACATGCATTAAATATGAATTATTCATACACCAACTACCAATTATTCATACATCTATACAACTCTAAAATTCTAAAATATAAACACTTACCANATATAACTAATAGTTGATAAATAGATAAAATGAAAAATGTGGAAGATAACATATAGCTAAGCATAGATAACTCATACTTAAACTAGTTTAACTAGAATAATATGACGAATACTTTTTTTTCTGAATTGTCTTTCATTCAATCAATATTTTTTTTAAATTATTTCATCCCTTTCTACATGATCCAATCATAAAAAAAAAAAAAAATAAAACATAATTAAATACACATCTAACTTAGATCTTAGAGCTTCCAGCGCGAACATTCGATTGTCGACGTTTTAAGTGAAAATTGTTTTCTGTATTTTACACTTTGGTCATGGTCATTACGGTGTTTATGAAAATTAACTATTTAATAATTCTATTAAAATTATGAAAATTAAGATATCAAATCACTATACTCTTATTATTTATTATAATTGAGCCAACTTCCAACACTTCCGTGTAAACCCTAACCCAAAACACCATCAATACGGTAATATGGAAATGTTAATGAGTTGCAATTTACTACATGATTAAACAGACTAAGGAAGAGTATAATCAAAGTTCTAAAGAGTTCTAAACACTCGAAGTAGTATATTCATTAATAATCTTTAAAGTTCTTTAATGGATTGAAAAGTAGTATATTCATTAATAATCTTTAAAGTTTTTTAATGGATTGAAAAGAAGTAGTATATTTATTAATAATTTTTAAAGTTTTTTCATGGATTGAAAAGCATTCCATTAATTTTTTTATATATAAATAATTAAATAAAAAAATATATTACTAAAAGTATAGTGAAATTGTAATTAAAATAAAATAATGATATTAATAGAATAAAATTAAAGCATGTACATGTGGCTCGTTGGGAAGATGAGCATTTAGAGTGTGTAGGGATACATTTCCTATTGGAACTATATTATTAGTGGTCGATTTTGCGGAAAACTACACTCTTCAACCACAAAATGAGATTCAGAGTCAATATTATCACTCAGATTAGGTCAGCATAATGGTCCATATCACCTATAGACATGGGGCAGATAGTACTGAAGAGAACAAGGTTATATTGAAGGAGTATCAATTTTACATAAGTAATGACAGGTGTCATGACTTGGCTTTTGTACAACACAGCTTTCAATTGTTCTACAAACACTTGGAGGATAACAATATACAGATGGAACAACATTGGACTTGGTCTGATCGTTGTGTGGGGCAATTCAAAAATTCCCGTGTCTTCCAATGGTTGTGTATTCTCCATAAGAGGCATAAGGTGCCACATATTTGGAACTATTTTGAGACCAAACATAGAAAAGGGGAACATGATGGAGCAGTTACATGCATCAAGACTGCATTACCTAGGCAAGAGATGAAATTCACAACTATTTCACTCATCCTAGATGCAAAGACCATTGTTGCTTGGTGTTCTTCAGTGATGGGGCAGGGAGCTAGAAGGAAAGAATACCAATCATCTCAAAAAGCACATGTACATAGATATTTTTGGGAGGTGGTCGATGTAGATCGATCACACCTATATGAGTGCAAGACTGTCCAAGGAACTTGTGCATTCCATTTAGTTAGGACGTCAGACAATGCTATAGTTGAAATGTGGACAAGAAAACTCTCTTGTTTTTGTTATCCATGTAGCAATGGTGAATGGGACAACTGTGAATCCACAGATTGGGTTGACAGCTAGGATCGTGTATCACTCCCCATTGGTTGACAAATAACTTCAGAATTATCCCAGTTGGAGGAGGGCAAGTCGAGTATTTCACATGAATATGACCACATTTCATATCTCATACAACCAGGTTCGACTATTATGTTGATCACTTTGAAATGTTTGACAACTAGTTGTGTTTAGTTAGCTGAATCCTAGGTCTGCAGTTTATTTTATGCAGGGAACATATACGTAGTGGTTGCCCCGAGAGACAATGAATGTCACACTGACTACTGGGTGGCACGTTTCTTGGATGGGAAGCAGACCCTCATTGTCTCATTAAGCGACTCCGAGGGCAATGATTTTCCAATTGGGTCGATGTTTATCAAAGGGGGATATTTGACACAAGTTGCCCATGCACGAAATAAAAAAGGTTATGTATTTGAATATTATAGACCAGGTCAAATTGTATACCATTATACAAACTTAGTTATTGGCACAAACCTCCAATTGCAAACAATGCCAAAAAAGAACTCATCAAACTCATGATACTTGTTGCCTTACTCTGAGCACGAAAGGCTAAAGGATACCGTAATACCTAATGGTCTATTCGGATGGCCACAGGTAGGTAGTCAGGTATGTGGTAGACACATATTTTGGTTTCATGGTCTCATTGATTATTTGCAGTTGGATACATTGAGTGCTTGATATATTGATAAATTCAATAGACTTCTGCAATGGATTTGTTGTATTATATTGATACTTACATGACTCATGCCTTATATCCAAAGACCATTATCTACCACTCTATCTGGGATATGTCTATTTCATTTTCCTTGAATCTCAAAGTTGATCCTATAAGGACATCTCCTTGAATCCGATAATTATCTCCTTCACTTCAATAATTTGTTTCTCCCGAGTAGGGATTCAAAAGGTGTCCCTGAAAGCCTGTAGGAGGTGGGAATCAACATGCGATAGAATGATGGTCGTTGCTCGAATAAATAAACCGTCAGCTCCGTTGGATTCAGGACATCGGGATAGTGCTAGGGAGGCCCTCTAGTCTAGCTCCATGGATAAGAGACCATTTTTTTGGTCAATTTTGGAAACTAGGGTTTTACTCAATAAGTGAATGTGAAATTTTTGCACATGGGGGTCAAATTCTCGTATTGCTCGACCGTGAAGGTGTGGATAGTGTTCCCACATAACACTTGCCTAAACACCATTGCACAACCCACTGGAAGCCCTTTTTGATGTATGATTTCCATTCTATGCCCCGGGTAGGGATTTAACAGGTGTCCCTGAAAGCCTATAAGAGGTGGGATTCAACATGCCATAGAATCATGACCGTTACTCGGATCGACGAACCTTTGGCTCCATTGGATTCAGAACATCGATATAGTTCTAGGGGGTCCTCTAATATGGGTCCATGGACAAGGGATCATTTTTTGGGTTAATTTTGGAAACTAGGGTTTTTCTCAGTAAATGAATGTCCAAATTCTGCACATGGGAGTCAAATTCACATACTGTTCGACCATGAAGGTGTGTCTAGCATTCCCACATAACACATGCCTAAACACACTTGCATGACCCACCGGAAGCCATTCTGGATGCATGGTTTCCATTCTATGCCCCGGGTAGGGATTCAACAGGTGTCCCTAAAAGCCTGTAGGAGGTGGGCTTCAACATGCCATAGAATCGTGACTGTTGCTCGGATAGATGAACCGTCAGCTTTGTTGGATTTAGGACATCTTTATAATGCTAGGGAGGCCCTCTAATATGGTTCCATGGATAAGAGATCATTTTTTTGGTCAATTTTGGAAACTAGGCTTTTGCTTAGTAAGTGAATGTGAAATTTTTGCACATGGGATCAAATTCATATATTGCTCAACCGTGAAGGTGTGCCTAGTGTTCCCACATAACACATGCCTAAGATCTCTTTCATGACCCACTGGAAGCCCTTTTTGATGCACCGTTTCCATTCTATGCCCCGGGTAGGGATTCAACAAGTGTCCTTGAAGGCCTATAGGAGGTGGGGTTCAACGTGCGATAGAATCATGACCGTTTCTCAAATCGATGAACCATTGGCTCCGTTGGATTGAGGACATCGGGATAGTGCTAGGGATTCCCTCTAATCTAGTTCCATGGATAAGAGACCATTTTTTTGGTCAAGTTTGGAAACTAGGGTTTTGCTCAATAAGTGAATGTGAAATTTTTGCACATGGGGGTCAAATTCCCATATTGGTCGACTATGAAAAGTGTGGCTATATTTCCCACATAACACATTCCTAAACACTCTTGCATGACCCACCAAAATCCATTTTTGATGCACGGTTTACATTCTATTCCCCGGGTAGGGATTCAACAGGTGTCCCTGAAATCTTGTAGGAGGTGGGAATCAACACGCGATAGAATGATGGTCATTGCTTGGATCGACGAACTATCAGCTCCGTTGAATTTAGGACATCGAGATAGTGCTAGGGAGGCCCTCTAGTCTGGCTCCATGGATAAGACCATTTTTTTGGTCCATTTTGGAAACTAGGGTTTTGCTTAGTAAGTGAATGTGAAACTTTTGCACATGGGGGTCAAATTCGCATATTGCTTGATCGTGAAGGTGTGGCTAGAGTTCCCACATAACACATGCCTAAACACACTTTAAAAACCCACTGGAAGCCCTTTTTGATGCACGATTTCCATTCTATGCCCCGTGTAGGGATTCAACAGGTGTCCCTGCAAGCTTGTAGGAGGTGGGATTCAATGTGCCATAGAATCATGACCGTTTCTCAGATTGACGAACCGTCAGCTCTGTTGGATTTAGGACATTGGGATAGTGCTAGGGTGTCCCTCCAATATAGTTCCATGGACAAGGGATCATTTTTTTGGTCATATTTGGAAACTAGGGTTTTGCTCAATAAGTGAATGTCCAATTTCTGCACATAAGGGTTGGCTTTGCAAATTCCTCGACCGTGAATGTGTGGCTAGCATTCCCACATGGAACCTGCCTAAACACACTAGCACAACCCATCGAAAGCCCTTTTTGATGCATGGTTTCCATTCTATGCCCTAATTAGGGATTCAACAGGTGTCCCTGAAAGCCTGTAGGTGGTGGGATTCAACGTTCCATAGATTGATGACCGTTGCTCAGATCGACAAACCATCAGCTCCATTGGATTCAGGACATCGGGATAGTGCTAGAGTGGCCCTATACTTTGGGTCCATGGACAAGGGATCATTTTTTTTGTCAATTATGGAAACTAAGGTTTTGCTCACCAAGTGAATGTGAAATTTTTGCACATAGAGGTCAGCTTGAAGGTGATTGTAGATATTCCCCTCTTGAACAAATACTTATTGCAAACTATTATTCCATGCGCAGCTGTCAAGAATTATGTTACCTGTTGTGAGGTGTTGGTCAAGACTTATTTCCCATCGTTGTCAAGCAAAAAATATTCTTCTTTTTTATTTTAATCAAGGCAAAAGGAGTTGTCAATCTCTATGTGGAGGTGATTTGATCTTAGGATCTCATATCATTCATGGGACTAGAAACTCGAAATAAGGTTGTTTCCCATGTTAATTTAGCTAGCTCATCCAAGAGATGTGAGCATTTGTACAATGAAATGCAGGAGGAGACAATGCCATTACATCAGTAACCATGTAATGGAACATGTTTATGTTTAGAAAAAAGTGGCCAACCTATTACACCATTATTACACAATATATTTATCTTCACGCTACGAATGCTTCGAATAATTCTCCATAAACATGAATTTATAAAACAAGATTCAGAATAGTACTTCTCTAATCAATTTAAACTATAATAAAATCACACATAACTTTCATCTCTTTCAAAGTTGTTACTCGAGGTCATTCATTAAATGCCATGTACATTAACAAAATGATAAAATAATGTGTAGGACATACATAATGTGCAGGATATAGTCATAACCATTATTTTGAATCACCTTATAATACTTGGATACTTTTAGGTTTGATGTGTATCCCATGTATTCGTTAGATGAAAGACATCATGCCAAACACTAATTTTATTTATGTAGACCACATAGGTGCATCACTTAGGTGTGTCAACTTCATGCATCCTTTAAAATTTTGTTAGGTTGTTATGTGGGTAAGGTGCTTTTGTATTCCACCAAGTTGGATCAGTTGCTTAGTTGTGTTGGGTGCTTATGTGTATTAGGTATGTTCCATCTTTTTTAATACAATTTGACATTGTTAATATAACATTGTATATGCAATTGGATCGTGGTAAAAAAAAATTAAAATGTACATTTTTGTCATTACGTAATATTGTAATTGTGCATTGTTCTCAAATTTATAACTGATATGTCCATGCATTCGTAAAATCTATAAAAAGATTGGGAACATTATGGCATAGAAACATTCTTGGCCACACGTGTATAATCACACTTAAAAGACTGAACCATGAATATCTCAAGAGCCTTGATATGAAATATTTTTTATATCATGAAAGTTATAATACAAAAATAGAAGACCCATACAATGCTTGTCAATGTACATGTATCAAAAACATATTTGATGTACATGTGCAAACAAAAGTACATCTATCCTGGACCCCGCCCCCATACTCTAACTCCGGATTGTACATAAAAATGCATATTTATCCTGGACTAACACATCAAAAATCTAACTTTCTCTTGTTTTTCCCGGACCCTGATGCTTTTCGACTCTACCTATGACCACTGTGCATCTCTGGCAACTACAAATCAATGACAATATTTCTTGATCAGGTAACTGAACTAGTACTGTCCAGCAATAACAAAGTTTGAAAATTTAAAATATGACTCAATTGTAAATAAAACAAAGACTCACTGCATCCGTCGATGGTATAGGTGCCTCTGGTATCCTCCTCCTTGCAGAGAGTCTCTCTGTAATGCTTCTCTGTGAATAAAAAAAATATGTCAATTATCTCAAGAATTATCAACATGTACATGAATGAGAAAGTACTAATCAATTATGTAAAAAATGAACATCTCACCGAAAAAACCATTTCTAGGGAATTATGTTGGGACTCTTTAGTAGTAAGAGGAGCCGTAGGTTGAACATCAACCTCAGTTGCGTGCACTAATAGACCAGGGTGTGGCTAAATTCACCAAATGATAAAATAGTTAGACATCGTGCATGTCCATAAACAATACAAATGAAATGTACAATTACAAATATTCAAGTATATGTACCTTAGTGTGACTTATCCCTATTGTAGATGCAACATTGACCGCAGCATCAACAATGTCACTAAGTTCTCGCACGGATGACTCTACATCCTGATGCTGTAAACATGTGAAAATAACATGAAGGAAAACCACTTGTGAAGTGAAATCATAGCTAACCAACAAATGCCATTGGAAGTGTGTACATTACTATGGGATGAGTAGGTTGATCCTCATGCACACCCACTCTATTCAAGGAAGAGGGTCGTCTAGTGTAAACAAACCCCTTATCTATGTTTGGACTACGGGGAGATCCAAACCAAAGAGGCGGTGCAGGGATCCGCGATGATGTCTGCAGTCATAAAGTGTTACCATAGTTAGACATGGATTTGAATGGATGTTATAATATGTACTAAAAAAATAACATCTTGTAATATACTTACCCCTGCCTGGGACATATCTCCCCCATGGGAGTGACCATTTCCATCAATTTCTTGCCCCTCTTCAGATGCTATTATAACATCTGCAAGTTTAAAAATGATAAATATTAGCGATCTATAAAGGAGTGTACATTAAGAAATTTAAATAATTCGAACAAGATTCAGTCATAACCCATGTACTTACATTCTTCAAGTAATCGTAAATTCCACCTTGGACTATGTCGTTGATATCAACGTCTCTAGCATCATGTTCTAAGTGGGGTTCCTGCAACTTCAAAAATTGTAAATATTAGACAATTTAATAAATTAATCAAGACTAACACATGCATTAACAAAATGATATGTATTAACAAAATGAAAAATGTTTAAATATTACCTCGATGGTGATTGTTTGGGCCTCAGGTACAACCACACCGGGTGTAGTACCACCCCAGTGAGAGGCATCAATCTCCTACAAGATTAAATATTGCATATATTACGAATCTTTTAATATGTTACATATAGTATGGAAAAATTAAAAATTGAACAATAACAGAGTTTTAAAACATTGTCCTTACCTGACCACCAATCATCATAGTGGTACCATGTCTTGGTCCAGGACCATAAAAGGGTCCCCCACACGATGTTCATACATGTGGCTCGCTCTAAGGCACATGGGATGTTGATCTATCCCCACCAATAGATGTTCCTCCACCACTAGAAGCTGGTGGTTGTACACCAGCAGAGGAAGAGGGCGCTCTCTAGTCAATGGTGGTCGTGTGTCAAGAGACCATCTCAGCTAGAGTAAAAAATGCTTCCTGTGTCTAGGAAACCATGTCATGTACAGGAGGGATGTCTGCCCTCAGTAGCTGGGCACGGGGTGTAGGTATCTATGGAATGGCATCTCTATGCCTCGCATTGGGTCGGTGTTGGGGCATCCCCCTACCAACTCCCTGGAAGCCCAACATGTCAAAATAGTTGACATGTTTCCCCATCACAAACTCTGCATACAATTTTCGGAGGAAGTACAACGGTACTTCCCTATTTTTATTAGGGGAAATTTCAAAAACCATGTACCACCTATCCATCCAATTGTCTTTGATGGGTGGAAAGGTGCACCACTCAATAGAAATATGTGGCCTGTTGATCTCTGGAATGTCATCCGTCCCAGGCAGTCTAAACAATGAATAGATGTGTTGGTTTTTTTTTTGAGCTTGTTTACCTTGTTGTAACTTAACCCATTAGCATATTGTTGTCTTTTCCTCTCCCTGTAAGATGCGATGCTATACAAAGCATCATTCGATCTTGTGGTCGTATCAACAATAGACAACAACGAATCTGACAAGGAGCGGCGGAGCTCATATCCACCCCTCCAAGTAGAACCAATCTCTCTCAAATGGGCAATAATCCTCTGTATCTCTGCATTGTTATCTATAGTAGCCACTACAATCATAAATACAAATAAAATATCATTAGAAATATAAACACATGATATAATGACATATCTAAGCACTGAAAACTGTATAACTAATGTAAGACAAATAACAACATAAACTAAATCTATAATGTAAATTTAAAAATTGATCTTGAATTTTACAGTAAAGAATAAACATTTAACATTTTTTCATTTCATATTTATGACCTAAATTCAAGTATTAATTCCAATTTTTAAGTATGCATGTGTACATAAAGTGTCTTGAGTGCATATGTTGATTGTGAAGCTCCTCTAGCTTATTTTAAGGCTTGGATTATGAAGTTTCGTCGAAATTGTGATGTGCTGACTATTGCCTTTGCAGGACCAGCTCCCAGATTGTAGGTAGAGGCAACAACTAGACCCTAGAATAGGAGGCATAATGTGATGTTGATGAATAAAATCCCAGTATAGGCAACGATTTTGTTAGATATGTAATTATTTGTTGTAGCATGATGTTTTTTGGAATCCAAAGTCTATTTAGCATATCTTTATGGATTTTATGGTTATAAGGGTTCCACTGCATTATATCATGTATGATAGTATGTGATTGGCATGTTTAATCAAATACATCAACCTACCTATGTATCTTCGCGTTCTTAGAGTCTCTTGTTGAACTTTGTTGTCTTGACCTTAATTAAAAAGTACCCTCCGTTCAAGATGAAATATTTGTTAAAAGCATGGGAAGCTTCTATACCTTATTTTAACACTTGGATTAGGAAGTTTCATCAAAACTATAAGGTGTTTATTGATGTTCTTGGAAGAGTAACTTCGATATTTCAGATAGAGGCAAGGGATTTACGATGTTTGTTTATGTATTTTAGGGGAATATATGAATTCTACTTTATTTTTTTTAGTTGTATGCAAGCTTGAAACATAATTGACAAACTTTGCATATTTGTTAATTTTGGTTTGGATTCACAATGATGCTTGTGAATATAAATATATGCAAATAGTGAAGTTCGTTTGTTTTTTATGAGTTAATTGGGGTTTTGGTTTACATTGGGCATGTAAATTACTTATGCAAACTTGCAATGTGCTTGACAAACTTTGCATTTTTTTGGATTTTGTTATGGATTCACAAGGATGCTTGTGAATATTCATATGGAAATAGTGAAATTCATTTTATTTTTAGTTAATTGGGGTTTTGGTTTCCATTGGGCATGGGAATTTTGGGTATGAATTTTGGTAAATAATCAAAATTATTTAATTTCTATGATTAAATTGGGGAATTGGTTTCCATTGGCCAATTGCATTGGGTTTTTTGTTTCAATTGGCCATAATTTAATTTATTTTGGTTTAATTTTTCAATTTAGGGCAAATAAATTGATGAACAAAGAGAAAAACACATGAAAAGAAATGAGGAAAATACCTCACAAATAGGAGGTTGATCCAAAGGTGGAGATGGATGGCTTTGGCACACCCAAAAACGTGTTCGCCCAGTCCATATTTTCTCCAAAGAAGTCCAATAGCTGTGCGATGTGGCGAAAAAGACGCGCTCGGCCTATTTAAAAAAAACAGGCTTTCCAAAACGCGTGCACGATTTTGTTCACTAAAACGGAGGCGCAATTTTCTTGAATAAAAGGGAGGCACGATTTGCTGAAATAAAATGGAGGCGTGATTTGGTTTACTATCCTAATTGGCATGCCTTTTGGCAACCTTGGGACTAGGCTTGGTAGGTTCGGGATTGCTTGGGATGATTTCTTTTTTTTGGATAAGAGTGATTTACTTTACTCCACCATTGCATCTAAAAGGTCCCTCAACTTCTTGCACACACCCTCATATCATCTTGCCATTCTTCCTTCTTGCGACATTCCTTTGCAAAGTGTCCTTTCTTATCACAACTGAACTATTGAGTTGTGAGATGTCCTTCTACTCTTTGCGGAAATGCTCTTTATTCTTTCTCTACTTGGTATGACTTGTTAGGACTTGATTGCCATCTCTTCTTCTTTTCCCATCAATCAATCATGCATTCCTCCATATTTGATCTTCCTACTAGAACAGCTCTTTTGAGTGAATTTTGAAGACCATTCAAAGTTGTAATTTATGCTTCTGCTTCTTTAACATTGTCTTCAACGGTTTCTAATTGCTCCTTGAGATGAGGTCTTCTTGTGAGATGAGATGAGATGAGATCTCCCTTCATCTATCCATCAAAGTATCTTAGTATGTCTATATAATAATATCTCGCAGGTTCACTTGAGATACATCCTTTAGATTTAGTATAGTATTGTCGTTATTAATGATGCACAAACCTACTTGACATGAAATTTCAACAACAATGCTGATAGTATATAAAGATTATGAAAAGCAAAATAATTAGACATAATACACCATAAAGATGAGACATAGTATATAACACATTTTAACTAGCACATCCACATAGTTTGTGGTTGGATCAATCAAATAGGGATCAAATGGTTGAGAGTAGCCATGGAATGGAAATCACTTTAGAATTTTTTTTATTCCTCATATTCTTTTAGTTAGGTTCAAATCTTAGGTATCTATGTCTAGCTACATATCATTAACCACATTTTTTCGATTATCCATTTATCAATTTTCAATATATATATGTATATATATCTCACATTGTTTTAGTTATTTTTTATATTCTTTTATTTTGTAATTGCTTGTTTCAAATCTTGAACTAATATGATATAATCAATCTCAACATTACAATCTTATCCTCATCCACAAATTAAAAATCATAAATACTAGTTCACCCAAAAATCTCAAATAAAAACCCTAAAACCCTTATCAACTTAAAAATAATGAGACATAACCCACCATAAATCTTTCATAAATTAATACCATAAATCTTTCCTAAATTAAAACTTTGGCATCACCATTCAACTTAAAAAAAAGTTATTGCCACAACACATATCACACCATCAATCTTTCATAAATTAATACCTTGGCATCACCATTCCACTCAATGAACTCCTAAGAACGGGTCATGTCAATGACGACCTTAACCTTGTTCAGCTTGTAAATTAATGACGACCATAACTTTCTACAGCTTGTGAATGCAAATGCCTGTTTGCGAGCTGGCCGTCATGTGAGAAGAATTGTTGTGCAGGTACAGGTACAAGAACCATGTTTGCAAACTCACCACCATGATCAAATCCGAAGAAATGCGGTGGAGGTAACAATGGCAGTAAAGCAATGTTTGCACGCTGATCTCCAAATCCGTAAAAGTCTACTGGGGCTCGTAGCGGTGGAGGTATAGCCATGTATTGAGGCTGATGACCGAAGAAATGTGGTGGAGGTAAGGCCCTGGTCCTTTGAAAATGCATGCCTGCGAGCTGATAGTCATGTCTCATGAAGAATTGTTGTGCAGGTACACGAGCAAAGTTTGCAAACTGATCACCATAACCGAATCCGAAAAACTGTGGTGGAGGTAACACTGGTTGTACAGCCTGCATGTTTGCAAGCTGATCACCAAATCCGAAGTGTACCGGGGGTCGTAGCGGTGGACGTATAGCCATGTTTCCAAGCTCATGAGGAGGTAAAACCAAATTTCCAAGTCTCAATAATTCTTGGGGAGGTGATAGTGGATTCACGGCCTGCATGTTTATGAAGAATTGTGGCTCAGCTAGCGGTGCAGGAGGTACAACAATATTCGCAGGTTGATTAACAAGTTCATTGAATTGTGGTGGAGTACGTACAATCCCGTATGGTGGAAAATGCTCCTCTATGGGTTGTTGTCTTCTTAGCCATTTGAGGGGAGGTCCAATTTCCATATCAAGCAACTTAGGGTCCTTCTCTACCAGTTCTTTCAATGCTTCCTCTTTAGCAGCCAGAGCCTCATTTTCTTCTACCTCGTCCTCGTGCAAACTACACCGGTTACAGTTTCGACACTTCCGTTCCCCTGGTTCTGCACTATATTGACCACAACTACAAAAATGCAATTCATACTCTTCTCCATACATATACGAAATATTCTGTCTGCAAACGTAACACATTGTGTTTCCACACCTACATCTCACTTCATTGCACCCAGCAATCTTGATCAACTTCGCAAGGCAAATGTTACATTCTCTTATTACAGCTTTTGACATCCTCTCTTCAACTTCCGTACGAAGAGCAGTCTCAGGATCCTTCTCGACATTGTCAGTACAGCTTAATGGTAAGTGACTCAGTTTCTTGCATTGGATACAAGAAGCCTTTAAGCATTTTAGGTTTGGACAGTCCAAAACTTCTACAGATTTCTCTACTTCATATGGAATTTGACAAAATGGGCAGTAAACCAAACCTTCAATTTTGGCTTCTGCTACAGCTTCTTGGGCCTGGCGATCTTCATATTTTTGAATGACATCATTTGGAAGAGCTCTCTGAATCTCTGACAACGGAATTGACTCGCTGCAGTAATCAATAGCCATGCATGACAGACTGCCATGTGCTTTCGCACCTCCATAAATGATTTCTTCCAGCCGCCTCCTTATACATGAAAAACAAAACCGATGCCCAGTTGGACACTTTATCATATTTTCCAATTGAAATTCCCAATAACAACAATCGCATTCGAGAGACCCTGCACCTACTCCATCAATTTCAATTCCTTGTGTGAAATCACTGAGACTTTTGCTTTCAAGGTTGCTGATGCGTGCCATAGCCATGTGAGAGCTTTCTGCATATAAATGCTTTGTAATCACAACTTTTTCACCCATTGTTTCATCAAAGTCGCTCATTATCGTCTTGCCCTTCTCCTTTTGGGAATGATTAAGCTGTTCCATGAAAGAATATCTATCTGCTTCTTTGGTCTTTTCTCTAACGAATCCAAAGCAGCCGACTTTTAAGAATATCTATATGCTTCTATGGTCCTTTCTCTAACGAATCCAAGATTCCAAAGCAGCCAACTTTTTATATGCAAGATTTAGAGTCATAGCTCCTTAGAAATGTTTTTCTTAATACCATTCATAACTCCTTATAAATGTTTTTCATAATATTATTCATTATGTGTTCTTTAAGTTAAACTAGGTGTGTATGCTCATTTTCTATGTATGAATTACTAGTTATCTATGCATTAGGTCTGTTTTAGTTAAATGTGTATTATTCAAGTATCAATTACAAGTTATCTATGTATATGTCTTGTTTTAGTTAAATGAGTTATCTATGCATATGTCTTGTCTATCAATGTGTGTTATCTATGCACCATTTAAAAGTTATACATGCATTAAATATGAATTATTCATACACCAACTACCAATTATTCATACATCTATACAACTCTAAAATTCTAAAATATAGACACTTACCAATATCAAAATCAATAAACTCTTATATAAAATTTTCTTTACATCTTCACACTTTTTTATTTGAGATTTGGGGTGGACTATGGCCTATGGCATTACTTCAA
>LPNX010949148.1:520217-612079 GCA_001517045.1 Pseudotsuga menziesii | reverse complement strand
CATTCAGTAATTTTCATATATTTGACATAATTAACACATGATACATATCTAAACATGACTACCGACCATAATACTATCATCACACACACACATATATATTGGCAAAATAATAAAACCATATGTCCACAGTGTCGTCAAACCGACGAGGTCTCACAATAAAACAAATACAACATATAATAGTAGTTCAGGTAGAAATGCCAAAACGGGGTGTTACATTTTGACTTCAGTAGGCTTACCTTGATCACATGGCATATTCCCACACAAATGCTTTCTCACACGGGTATATGAACCTGTGTAAGTTTTATTACAATGGAGGCATGTAAACTTTGTGGTTCCACCCCCTCTCCCTCCCCCAAGCCTTGTCACATACTTCCACAAAGGTGTTGTGTCTTTTTGTTTTTGCCCCTCATCAATCTCAATCTCCTCCTCCTCTCCATGCTATGTCCCATTCCCTATCTCTTCATCCTCATCATTGCCACCACCAAATCTACTTCCCACCACCACCATCATGAGAAGAATCGGAACCAAAAACAAAAACCACATACCCATCATGCTTGTTGATTCAATATGAGAATCACTTCTTGCCTACAATAGAATGATGGAGAAGAAGAAATTGGAGAGAGTAGGAAAAAAACACATCCAAGATTTAAAATTTTAACATAGTGAAATATTTTTTTCAAAAACAAACAAAGATTGGGTTTTTAGAGCCTACCTCTTTAGCTCTTCAAGGATGGTTGAATGTTTCTATGAAAGCCTTCAATCTTCCTTCCAAGCTCTCACAAATAGAAACTTTCAATCTCCCCTCCAATCTCCCTTCCAAGCTCCTACAAATTTGCTCTCAAACAACTAGCAAAGCCAAAGCCCTAGCAAGATAAATGAAAACAAGCAAATGAGGAATAGAATGAGTCCAAATGGAGTCCAATAGTTTTTATAAAGACTAATTAAACCCTAGACAATCACTAAAAAACTTTTTTTTGCAAAAATAAGAAAATTGAGAAAAAAATTTCCCAACTCGTGGAATCGCTTAGGGAGCGATGAGGAATCGCTCCGGGAGCGTCGCCCCCTTAGCGATTCCGAATTGGGCAGGGAGCGTTTTTTCCCTCGGAATCGTGATTCCAAAAAACGCTCCCGGGAGGTAGTGATGAGGAATTGCGATTCCTCTTGGAGCACGAATCGGGAGGTGATTCGAGGGGGGGAGGAGCGATTCCCTGCAACCTTGGTGCTGCTGCCCGAAGATGGAGGGGAGTTGCTCGTGATTGAGATGAGGCTACCATGATTGTTTTGATGCTATTTGAATGAAACCCTAGCTTATGGTTTGACTGAAGCAAGATGATGCCCTAGCGAGAGAGCCTCAATGCTAGGGCATAAACCAAAACAAAAAAATTATTCCTTCTCTTTTAGTGCCAGCGAAAGTCTTCTAGGACTAGATCATTGATGAGCAAGTGTATATAGTAATGAAATGGATTGATCTTCTTTTATAGCCTTTGAATGACCTGGATGTGGACCAAAACTCAAAAGAACAAAATAATAATATTTTATTCTTTTATCTTTTTGACTTTACCTTTAGTGGTACTAAAGGTCTTTTTTCACTTTCACTTTGACTCCTTAGTGGTCTAAGGGTCCTTATGTATTTTTGACTTTTACCTTTAGCCTTCTTCAAGTGCCCTGTGGTCAAAACAAGTGGTCGTAGGGGTCCTTCATTCGCACTCAAAGTATCTCATCATAAATAGAGAGAATTACTAATGCTTTCATCTCACATTCCATGTGCCACCAAGATCGGGTACTAGGTGTTTGAACCAAGGGTAGCTAAGCCTTGGAGGATCACATAGCCCACAGATTGAGGGTAGGAGTGCCTCACATGCCCAGACCCGGTCTAGGACGTATAGTGATATCTTGGTCACAGACCAGGTGCCTCAGCCATAGTTTGCATAATTTGACCCAAGGTCAAATACTTGGTAACAGACCAAGCGCCTCCATTCTCTCGAAGAATGGCCCTTAGCCCTAGGCTGAGTCCCCCAGTACTAGATTGATTCATCTTCCTGGTAACTGACCAAGTGCCTCCATTCAAAGAATGGCCACTCAACTCTAGGTTGAGACCCCCAGTGCTGGATTGGTTCCACATCTTGGTCCTTGACCAGATGTCCCCATTCAACAGAATGGCTACTCAACTCAAGGTTGAGTTCCCCTAGTGGTGGACTGGTTCCACATCCTGGTCCTTGACCAGATGTCCCCATTCAACATAATGGCTACTCAACTCAAGGTTGAGTTCCCCCAGTGCTGGACTGGTTGCACATCCTGGTCCTTGACCAGATGTCCCCATTCAACAGAATGGCTACTCAACTCAAGGTTGAGTTCCCCCAGTGCTGGATTGGTTCCACATCCTGGTCCTTGACCAGATGTTGCCATTCTCCTAAGAGAATGGCTCTCGATGCTGCTCAGGAAAAATCAACATGATAAGCATCCAACATAACTATTTTAGCTTCAGTTGAACTTCAATAGATAAGTTAAGATAACATTAGGTAACTTTATTAATGTCCTACAAGTGACCATTGAAGTAGGTCAAAGAGACTGTTGGCCACAATGATGTTAGTACAAAGTAAGAGCGCAAAAGCGACTCCTTAATAAATAGTATGCGGAAAGAAAAAATGAACTAAATCATGCAAAAGCAATCTCTAGTTTCGAAGGTGGGAGGCCCCTTGGGAAGAAAGATGAGCAATACAATCAAATATTAGAATAGGATCTGGAAGATAGCAATAGCTAATGCAGGGTGTGTCTCACAATATGCTGGGCATCTGAGGCCAAATGGAAGAAGCTCAAGATAGAGGACTGAGCAGAGGAAGTGCTGGGAGGGGATCTGGATGACAAACTATGCTGTTGAATGGAAGAGGAGGCCCGTTGCTGGAGTCTGGACAATCTTCGTTGGCTATTGGTGTGAGATCTAGACTGGCAATGATGCTGAGGTCTCTATGAAGTGTGGGTGGTCCTTCGGAGTCTTGAGGTCATACTGATATGGGGTTGGGGTCTGGGCCACTATCCGTTCGTCTCTTGGTGCCTTGGACAGAAGAGAGCACTGTAAAGGAGGTGATAAGCTGAGTGGAAGTTGGTATTGAAGGTGGCCAAATGGAAAGAGAGCAAAGTCGGAAGGTATCCTATATGTAAAGGGCCAAACATATCTGATCTAGGAATCTAAAGAAATTGGAGAGAGTTTGGAGCTCCATGAATAAGTAATGGAACCTCCCTCTGAACTCGTAGTAAACGGGGTAGCAAAAAATTAAGTGCTTTTTAGTCTCAATATCTTGAAGGTGGCAGAGCTAGTAGATCTTGTTTGATTGCTCAATCTGGTGATTGGCCTCTACTCGCATCTTGTGAGAGCCTGCTCTAAACTGAACTAGAGGGATGCAAAGAGTGTGCATCCAATGGAGGAGGGTGTATTGCATGCGAATAACGAGTCCTCTCAGCTCTAAGAAGTGCTCACTATAGAAGGCCATCTTTGGGCTTAAGCCCCCCTGAGAGTTAACCTAAGTTGTTTGAATAAATTACTAATAAATGTCATACCTAATAATTTGATTCAACTCCTCTCTAGTGGGAAGAAGGTGGCCTTTGGCATCCAGGGAATATCTAAACGGAGGGATCTGGTCCATCTGAATCCCTATAGATTGAGGGTAGGAGTGCCTCACATGCCTAGACCTGGTCTAGTACTTATAGTGATATCCTGGTAACAGACCAGGTGCCTCAGCCATAGGCTGCATAATTTGACCTAAGGTCAAATACTTGGCAACAGACCAAGCGCCTCCATTCTCTCGGAGAATGGCCCTCATCCCTAGGCCGAGTCCCCCAGTACTAGATTGGTTCATCTTCTTGGTAACTGACCAGGTGCCTCCATTCAAAGAATGGGGCCTCAACCCTAGGTTGAGTCCCCCAATGCTGGACTGGTTCCACATCCTGGTCCTTGACCAGATGTCCCCATTCAACAGAATGGCTACTCAACTCAAGGTTGAGCTCCCCCAGTGCTGGACTGGTTCCACATCCTGGTCCTTGACCAGATGTCCCTATTCAACAAAATGGATACTCAACTCAAGGTTGAGTTCCCCCAGTGCTGGACTGGTTCCACATCTTGGTCCTTGGCCAGATGTCCCCATTCTCCTAAGAGAATGGCTCCCGATGCTGCTCAGGAAAAATCAACATGAGAAGCATCCAACATAACTATTTTAGCTTCGGTTGAACTGCAATAGATAAGATAAGATAAAATTAGGTAATTTTATTAATGTCCTACAAGTGACCATTGAAGTAAGTCAAAGAGACTGTTGGTTACAATGACGTCAGTACAAAGTGAGAGTGCTAAAGCGACTCCTTAATAAATAGTATGCGGAAAGAAAAAATAACTAAATCATGCAGAAACCGTCTCTAGGCACCAAGGCGGGAGGGCCCCTCCGGAAGAAAGATGAACAATACAATCAAGTATCAGAACAGGATCTAGAAGATAGCAATAGCTAATGCAACGTGTGTCTCACAATATGCTAGGGATCCGAGGCTGAATGGAAGAAGCTCAAGATAGAGGGCTGAGCAGAGGAAGTGTTGGGAGGGGATTTGGACAACAAACTATGCTTTTGAATGGAAGAGGAGGCCCATTTCTGGAGTTTGGACAATCTTCGTTGGCTATTGGTGTGAGATCTAGACTGGCAATGCTGTCGAGGTCTCTATGAAGTGTGGGTGGTCCTTCGGAGTCTTGAGGTCATACTGATATGGGGTTGGGGCCTGGGCCACTATCCATTCGTCTCTTGGTGCCTTGGACAGAAGAGAGCACTGTAAAGGAGGTGATGAGCTGAGTGGAAGATGATATTGAAGGAGGCCAAATGGGTTGATAGCAAAGTCGAAAAGTCTCCTATATGTAAAGGGCCAAACATCTTTGATCTAGGAATCTAAAGAAATTGGAGAGAGTTTGGGACTCCATGAATAAGCAATGGGATGTCCCTCTGAACTCGTAGTAAATGGGGTAGCAAAAACTGAAGTGCTCTTTAGTCTCAATATCTTGAAGGTGGTAGAGCTAGTAGATCTTGTATGATTGCTCAATCTAGTGATTGGCCTCTACCCACATTCTGTGAGTGCCTGCTCTAAACTGGCCTAGAGGGATGCAGAGAGTGTACATTCGATGGAGGAGGGTGAATTGTGTGCGAACAATGAGTCCTCTCAGCTCCAAGAAGTGCTCCCTATAGAAGGCCATCTTTGGGTTTAAGCCGCCCTGAGAGTTAACCTAAGTTGTCTAAATAAACTGCCTGTAAATGCCATCCTTGATAATTTGATTCAACTCCTCTCTAGTGGGAAGAAGGTGGCCTTTGGCATCTAGGGAATATCTAAACAAAGGGATTTGGTCCATCGGAATGCCTACAGACTCTAAAAGAGTCGAGATCCCTGCGAACCAACACTGTGATCGGCCCGGAGGACTAGAAGAGGAAATAGGCATAGAGGAGCAATAGGTACCTCTTTCATCCCTTCTCCAAGTTAACAAAGCTTCAAACCCAATGTAAAAAAGAGACCAAACTCAATACCGCCTCAAGCCAAAAAGGTCGTGCGCCATACCCCACCAAAATGAAGTGTTGGGATACTACTTGTTTGCACCTGATGATGTGTTGGAAGAGAAGGGTTTGGACTCTCTCGATAGAGGCCTAGTCAGACTCCAACAAACAAGCCCCCCAAACCTTCGAACCATAGAGCACACTGGGTCTGATAAGGGAGTCCATGAGAGATATCTTGGACGAGATGTCTTGAAAATGGTATTGCAAGCACTGTATCTTGAGGAGGGCTAAGGATCCATAGCCCTTGTTGATCCAAGATTGGAGGACATGTCGTAGACTGAATTGGGGTGCCAAGTATTGCACACCCAGGTATGTGTAGGTGTTGACTATTTCAATCTCTTCCCTAGGTGTTGACTATCTCAATCTCTTCCCCTATGAGAGAGAAATGAAGTTATGAGAGAGTTTTCTTCGTCCCATTAAAGATCATAACCTTGACCATTAACAACTGAAGATCATAGAATAGGGAAAGGGCATCCAATTTTCTCTGCAATTCTACTAGAGATGAGGCTAGGAGAATCACGTCATCCACAAAAAGTAAAATAGATATCAAAATCTAGTGAAGGAGACATCCATTGATGACTTGGATATGGTCATGGAGAAAATTCTCCAACTCAATAATGTAGATCCCAAATAATGTGGGAGACAAGGGACAACCCTGTTTAACCCCAATGGTACTCTGGATAAAATTTAATACCTTGTGAGTTGTGCAAAGATGACCAAGGACCGACTCGTATAGGTGCATAATGGCTACTAATAGGGTTTTAGATATGCCAATGTCTCTAAGTCCTTGAAATACGAGCTCCCGAGGAACAAAATCAAAAGCTTTCCAAAAGTCTACAAAGCAATACTAGACTTTCAAAGAGCGGTGTTGCGCCTCCTCAATAATAGCTCGGAGGGTGAAGATGGGATCAATTGTCAAATGAGTGGGCTCGAATCTTGCTTTCCCTCTTGCTTGTTGGAGTAGTAGCTACTTGAGGATCATCCTCATAGGCCGGCCTTGAAAGTAAACAAAATCAATAAATAATAAAAGAGATTTCTATTATTTAAATGACAAGTCGGCCCCAGTAAAACTCTCAAGTCGACCCCAGTTAAATTTCAGGATAAATTCACCCCTCCTCATTTTGACACTGTGACTTGAGCACTGCAAAATAAATTTGCTATTGCAGCTTGGAGAGCAAGTTTTTTGGGGTTTCTCCACTTTGGAGAGGTTTTCTCTTCGTTTTCTTGGGTTTTTGCTACTACAATTTGGAAGTGCTTCTATCTCTGAACACTTTTTCTCTCTTGGGAGGGTGAGCTCGGGGGCGACATTGATTTGTCTATGGTTGGGAGATGATCTTTGTGATCATCATGGATAAACAAGCTACATTCTTTGTTTTTGTTCTTTGATATTCTTCTAGTGATCTTGGTTTTGTAGCTGTCAAAATTCTAACATTGCTCTAAGGCGTTTATCTTTAAGCACTCCACAAAACTTCATATGAAAAACTGTGTCATTAGAGCTTCAAGAACATGTGTCCTACCATGATCATCTTGTAGTCGCTGGGATCTGTGCTAGGGCTCGATTTGTGTATCGGGTGAATGGTGTGATGTGATCTTGTTGGTGGGAGACCTGAATGAACTACGTGGTTGAAGAGATCAACAATGTAGCTATCTAGTGCGCATGGAGACCATACTTGAAGAACTCTATCTTGGAGCCTTCCTCATCCGCTACTTTACTAGTTTTCATTGCCTAAACTGCTTCTAAGATATCTCAAGATGAGAATAGATAGCATGAAGAGGGTGGGGTAGTAACTTGAATCAAGGGCTACATGGGGACATCATAAAGAGTGGAGGTATAGGAAAACTTGGATGTGGGATTAAGCTTGGATGGAAGGGGGAGCAGTGGGAAGACAGTGAGCCAAAAGTGTTTTGGAGAGAGTTTAAGGGAAGCGCACAATTCATGTCTCCTTCGTGAACTGAAGAGACTTCTTGTGGCAGAGGAGGCAACGGTAAGAGGCTTTAAGGTTTGGTCAGGAGGGGAGTTCGCAGGAGAAGGTGTGTCAGAGCTAGCGATGGAGTGTTTTACAGTTTGAATCATACCGACAGTTCATGGGACATGACCTAGGTTTTGGGGAAGAGGACCAGGTAATTAAGGGATAGGACTTTAGGGAAGCATCCCAAATAGTGGAAGAAAGACAAGCATACTTGGTAGAGGAAAAATCAAGGGTCCGAAATATAACTTCTCAGTCATAATGAACTCTAACTCATAAGTATTGAATCTCAAAAGGCAAGTATGCTTGCTTACCAAACTTTGATATCCTCTTATCTTCATTTTTTTTCTTAGTTATCACTATAATTAATTAATATCAGTATTTACTAATTACTATAATCAGTATCTGAGACTGAAAGACTGAGGTTTAATTCATTCTTATAAATGTATTATTGATCAACTTACAGACTTACAGACTACAGTTGACAGTTATCAACTTATAAGTAATGTACACTGTAAAATTAAAATTTTATTATTATTATAATCTGTATGAAATTTGAATTGAATTTTGAAATTAAAATGATCTATGACTCTCATGTTCATTGTTGATGTGTTCAGTTTTCAGTTTAATGATCATAATGGATTTTATTGAAAAATTTCATTTATTTTTAATTTCCAACTTTTATAGTCATTCGAACTTAATGCTGAATATATTGTCGAATTTTATTGCCATATTTTTTATTGCTGATTTATTGTCGAATTTCAAGGTCGCCGAATTCGAACACAAACTCGAACTAGGTGACTTGGACTTTACGTGGGTCCTTTTTTATTTTTGTTGTTTTTATCCCTAAAATCTTGTGATATTAATTGCTCAGATAAATATGTTTCTAACTTTTTGTTATAAGTTGACCAATTTGCTTCTTTTTCATTGAATCGGTGGCTCATCTGCTTAGAGAGAAATTATATATATATATATATATATATATATTGATTCCGCTCTATGTTAATAGAAACGATGCCTTAGAAGTTAGGGGGTGTTTCTTCATAAATTTGTATGAGGGGAAGCCTTCAACTTGTGGAGGGTTGGGGAAGGCAAGATCCAAGCAAACCTAAGAGCTTGAGAAGGTGATTAGATTACTTTGAGATGTAAATGCAATAGAGTTTCAGTGCTTTTGAGAAGTTGAAGAGAGTAGCCAAAGGGACCTATAGCAAGATGAAATCAATGGTACTTGTAGAAAATGAAACAACACAAGGGTCTCAAGGAAATGACAAACTAACCATCTCCATCTTTAATTGGAGAAATGCAAGTTTAATAGACAATTTGTTGTTTTTTCACAAAAAATGAGTGTTGTGTTTTGCCAATTAGTCTAATACGCAAGAAAGAATTGTGGCTCACGCTAATCATCCTACGCATCAGAAGCAATGGCTACAGTAGATAAGGGGGTGAACAAATTTGACCAAGTAAGCCTTTGTGTGTGCTCTAACATATTGAGATTGTTAGGGGCCTTAAATCAAGGGATCAATCTAAGCACGAACGGTAAGGTTGATCCAAATAGAAAGAGAATGTCTAAGTGAAGAACCAGAAAGGCCTAGCAAGGGAAAATAGTGGTCCTAGACAAAGGGGCCAAGGACCTCACCTAGGTACTAGGCATTAAAAAGGGGAAATCATACTCATACATCTAGACCTAGACAAGGGAACACATAAGCATGACTAACCAACACATATGAACCATTGTGGAAAGTGGGAGGTCTCATGTGATCTGTAGGGGTTGGGTGCATGAAAGTGCCCTATAAACATCACAGATGTTGCTATCCAATAGGGGATGGGTGTTTGATGAGAATCCATTGCAAAACATGACACCGAGGGTCAATTGGATAATCAATTTCAAAGTTTCTAATTTCTATTTGCCATTGTTCTAGACATTGGATAATTCTAATCAAAGTTTCAGGACTATGCTGCAGGAAATGGCTACGCCCCTTGTGTTTCAATCTCTTGAAATGCTAAGAAATCAAATCTAGAAACCCTAGTTTCACGTATGTTGAGATCACAAAGTAATGAGGGGATTGAATGTAATCAAATAGTTAACCCAAAAACTTGCTAATAAAAGATAAAACCGACACTAAGATAATGAGTTGGGGCTGTCCATTAATGTGCTGGAAGGAGAAAGGTCAAGTGCACATGTGAAAGAAAAACCAACAAACGAACAAGAATGAGCCGACACTATATAGAGGTGTATGTACCATAGCCTTAAACACTTTACTAAGGAAGCCAATAAACTCAATAATCAAAGATGATAATAGAAATGAAGCTTGGGCGGTGTATTCATACCACTCAAATGGTTTGATAGCTTTCCCCAAGGAGGGGTTATGGGCCCACTATTAGAGTTGACTAGATTGGCCTTAGCCACAACCTAGTAATATAATAAATGAATAAAATATGGCTTTAACCATGATTACCAGTGCATTAATGATATGTATGAATGGCACATGTACAAGTTACACCAATATTACCACCCTAGAGGAATATTACTATAAAAATTAAACAAGAAGATATAGCTGGATTTTAAAGAGAGGGAAAAGACCCTAGGAAGGAAGTGCTGCTCTTGTAAAGAGGATAAAATTCCATGGAGATACCCAATGAAACCTTGTGAAGAAGTACAACCCTTGTGTAAGGGTAAAATCCATGAAGAGATTCAAACTTTCAATCCTATATGTGATGATGAATAAACTTCAGACAAAATGCTGAAGTGAACCTTGAAAGAGATAATCCAAACAAACTTTTGGCTTAGCTTATGCAGCGAGCCCTTGAAGTTGAGTTAAAACTCTAGGGAACTCTAGAAAAGAGATGACACAAAAACCAAGTTTTGCAACCACTAGCCAAAATCTTCAGATAAAACTCAAAATAAAAGGTTGAAATAATTGAGATGTTTGCAAAATGACCAGCATGAACAGCCAAGTAGAAAATCTAGTTCTAGGCACCCAAGTCAGTGGACAAGATCTCTGTAATTAGTGTATAAAAGCTTAAAACAGGGTCCAACGACCTTTAATAAGTTTTTTCCAGCTAGCAAAGCACCATGAAAAATCAGCCCCAGTATTCCTCAGATTTGGTTCTCTTTTGAATGCCTAAATCTTATCATAACAACTTTAACAACCAAGAAGAAACCCTAATAACAGCGAAGTAGGTAGGAAAGGTTCACACCGGTTCTAATACCATGTTCTGAAATCAGATCTGGTAACCATAATTCCTAGATGTTGAGATCACAAAATCACGAGAGGATTGAAAGAAACCAAACAACTAGCCCAAAAACCTACTAGTACTAGAGAGAAACAACACTAAGGAGTGTGTTGGAGCTGTCCATTAATGTGCTAGAAGGAGAAGGGTTGAGTGCTTGAGAGAGAGAAACCAGCCAAAGGACAAGAATGGGTGTCCATATTCTTAAACACTTAGAGAGGCAATAAGCTCAATGATCAGAGATGATAAGACAAATGAAGATTGAGTGATGTATTTGTAATTTTATACCACTCAAGTAGGTAGGATGCTTTCCGTAGGAAGGGTTATTGGTCCACTACCTAAGTTTAGTAGGTCAACTGTAGCCACAACCTAGTAATATAAATAATGAATAAAATATGGCCTTAGCCATAATTACAAGTGCATTAGTGATGCATAGGAATAGGCTGTGGCCACTTTTACAAATTACACCAATATTTCCAATAGGAAACATGGACCAAACACACAAATGAGGGAAAATGTGGCCACAGGAAATGTGAGGGAAAATGAGGGAAAATGCCATGTCATGTTTCAGGCTCATTTTGCCTCCTAACGCTTGTGTTTCTAGCTCTAAAAAGAACATATCAACTAGGGAATAAACACTAAAACCCACCTGAACAACTAAACTTGCTATTAAATCTTTAATACAGTGCTTAGACACTAATATATATATATATATATATGCTTCCGATCAAAGATTGGAATTTTACCCACAGACTTGTCGAATCAATTCTTGTCTAAGTAGCTATGATTGGGAAAATGTAATCTGTCAAAGTCACCATTGGGTCACACTTGGCCCCATCTACATCAAAGGGCTCCTTGTGGAGGCAATTGATCCATAAGGGGCAAACTTAAATAGGATTTAAACCTTGACAGGGAGTATGGCAACTTCTCCTCTTAACTATCCAAGCTAGACCCCATTGACATAAAAAAGAAGGAAATAAAGCTTTTAGAAATGTTAATCTTTATCACAACATAATGTGTTATTTATAATGGCTCTAATTTGAAATATGTATATTTTTTGTTTATCTTCACCGTATAGCATACAACTGAGCTGCACAGGCCGTATGGGCTATATAGGAGGCCGTACAGGCCATACAACTAGGCCGTAGAGCTGCAGAGGGGCAGCCAACAGTGTGCAGGGTTTTATAGGGCAGATTTTGCAGGAGGAAGATTTTATGAGAGAGGGCAGATTTGACAGGTTTGCTGATTGTATTTTTCTCGGGCCATTTTCCAAATAAGGGAGCCCCTGTAAGCTTGGAAGTTATTTGAATGAAAAACTGATTTGAAGGGCAAAAAAATTGTGCATGTGTTTCATGAGATTTGTTTCCATTTTGCTTCCACTATTTAAATTCTTGTTAATAATCCCAATTGTATCAATTATTTAGTGAGCTGCAGTTTTAATTTTCAGCAAGGAAAATCACTAGTAAATAATTATCTAGATCTGTGGTTAAAAAATTAACATGGTATTAGAGCTCTCACTCTAAGAAGGAAGACAGATTTGAAGTCTACAACAACAGATCTAGTGCATATCTGGGGTTTACAGCAGTAGATCTTGGTGGATGCTTGAGGGAATAAACACATGGCAGTAATTTAGATTAGATCCAGTTATGGCAGCAACCAGTCTTTAGATTTGAAGATAGGTTAGATGGGACATCTAACTTCCTGTCCTGGAAAGCAAGGGTAACCTTGTTGTTGAAGGAACTTGAACTTTGAGAGATTCTGGAAAACACTGTTCCTATACCGACATATACATTATTGAAGGACGCTCATGAGAAGAAGGATATCAAAGCCCAGAGAGTAATCCTAGATGCTGTGAAGGATCACTTGATTCCTCATGTGGCAGAGAAGCAGTCAACCAGAGAGATGTTCAAAGATCTAGTGGATTTGTTCTAGAGTGACAACATGAACAGGAAGATGATTTTGAGAAATAAACTCAAAGTGTTCAGATGACTAGATTTGACAATGTTACTAGCTATCTCATGAAGATCACCCAGATACATGATCAACTTAGCCATTGGAAAGAAAGTGGATAACGCAGAGGTTGTCAATGTGGTATTGAATCGGTTCATAAGCCTTGGGAACTGTCATAAAAGCAATCTCTGCTTGGGAGAAACTTCCAAATTGGGAGACGCCATGGGATGATTGCATCCAAGAAGAGACTTAAGAGGAGTTCAGAGCCAACAAACATGGAGGTAGTGATAGGAACTTGGCCCTTGTCAACAATAAAAGAAAGGGAAAAGGAAAGGGTTCCATAACAATGACGGGGCAACCTCAGAGCCAAGGAAGAGGAAGGACTTGAGTAAAATCAACTGCTTCATTTGCCACAAGAATGGGCATTTTGCATCTCAGTGTTTGGAGAAGAAGAAAGGTAAAGGAAAAATGTAGCAAGTAGCAACATATGTAGAAACTTAGTTGAATGAGTTTGCTGCGAAGTTAGAGAGTGACTTCTCACTAGTTTCTCGCCTTTTCACTAGCTCACTTACTATGAGTGCATGGTGCGTGGATAGTGGTGCATCTTGTCATATGACAGAAGCACGCGAACTATTCAATAGTCTGACAGAGACAGACTCATGGATCCATGTGAAGCTTGGTGATGATCCCAAGTATGTAGTAAAGGGAGAGGGAACAATCTTGTTCCATCTTGAGTCAGGAGGTTTGCTTGATGCCCAGGATGTGCTATTTGTACCAAGACTAGAGAAAAACTTGCTCTCAATCATAGTATGGAGGACAAGGATTTTGTCATTATCTTTTAGAAAAGGAAAGTACTCATACGTCTAGAGGGAGCTAGTCCTAACTTACAAGTGAGGATTGGGGTTAGGGAGGGAAACTTATATAGGTTGCAAGGGAAGCCTGTTTAGGCCTTCATACATGATAGTGACAACCTGTGTGAGCTATGGCACAGGAAGATGGGCCACCTACATTAGAATGCGTTGCCGATTCTGAAGGAGATTGTTACTGGTCTTCCATATTTCAGCGTTGAGTGGTAGGGTGTATACAGAGGATGTGCACTTAGCAAGAATGTCAAGGATGCTTTTCCAAGCAACGAGAGTAGGTACAAGGGTATTTTGGATCTTATTCACTTGGATGTATGTGGACCAATGTCAATAGTGTCTATATAGGGAGCGCCATATTATGTAACATTTATTGATGACTTTTCTAGGAAAACCTAGATTTTCCTTATGAAGACCAAGGATGAGGTTTTTGGTCAGTTTCGGGAGTTGAAGGCCCAGGTAGAGAACTTGACAAGAAAGAAGATCAAAGTCTTGAGGTCAGATAATGCGGTAGAGTACACCTCAAATGACTTCAAGGACTTTTATAAGGAGGCAGGGATAAAGAAGGGGAAGATAGTCTCATACAACCCACAACAGAGTGGGGTTGCAGAGACAAAGAAACAATCCATCATCAACACTACAAAGGCTATGATTCATGACTAGGGTTTGCTTATGTTTCTTTGGGTAGAGGCATGTAAGGCAACAATACATTTGCAAAACAAGAGTCCTTTGAAGATATTGGAGGACAAGACTCCTGAGGAGGCATTCATAGGAGTGAAACCAAAGATCGAACAACTCAGGATATTTGGTTGTCTAGTTTACAGTTCCCGAGAAGAAGAGAACGAAGCTTGAGTCTTCAAGAGAGAAGGGCATATTTGTGGGGTACATCAAGACCTCAAAGGCTTATAGGATCTTCATGCCAGCGTAGCAAAAGACTGTGGTGAGTTGAGATGTTAAGTTTGGGGAGAACTTAACACCTAGGAAGTCTCATGAGTTACCACCAGTGGTAGAGGATGAGGAGCATAGGGCTCTGAAGGGAGAACATAGTTCACAGACTTCCATTCAGGTGGGGAGGAAGAGTTAGCTCCTTCCAGTTCTATCAGGAGACCTAGATGGTTTGAGGAGAATTTGAGGGATGCTCGAGAGCATATTGAGGATCCCAAGAGATCATTCAGTGAGAGTAGGCATTCGAGGAAATTTTTGAACTATATGGCATTGATGAGTGGCATCATTGATTCTGAGCCTTCTAGTTTTGAAGAAGTAGTCGACCATCAGATTTGGAGGGATGCCATGGTGGAGGTGTACACCTCCATCATGAAAATTGATGTTTGGGACATTTTGCTTAGATCGGAGGGGAAGTCTATGGTGACTTCTAGGTGGCTCTTCAACGTTAGGCATGAGATGGCAGCATCGAGAAGTTCAATCCGAGGTTTGTGGCGAGAGGATTCTCTCAAAGAGAGAGTGGGATATGAGAATACATTTGCTCATGTACCTAGATATGCTTCCATTCGAGTTGTGATATCTATTGCCTCAACCATGGGGTGGAGGATTCATCAAATGGATGTGAAGACAACCTTCCTCAATTGGATGATTGAAGAGGAAATATTTATAGGGAAAACTTCAAGGATTCAATGTACATGGGAGGGATTCTCATGTGTGCAAGCTCAAGAAAGCGATGTATGGATCCAAATAGACACCCAGGGCATGGTATTCCAAGATTGACGAATACTTGCAAAGCATGGGCTTCACCAAGAGTGAGGCGAATCCTAACTTGTACTTCATACTTGTTGGGACTAAGCCACTCATTTTGATGTTGTACGTAGATGATTTGTTTCTCATAAATCAAGAAGCACTTATAGTAGGGTGCAAATAAATTTTGGCTATAGAGTTTGAGATTACAGATATTGGCTTGCTACATTATTTCTTGGGGTTAGAGGTATGGGAGAGATTGGATGAGATCTTCCTTAGTCAGGGGAAGCACACAGTAGAGATCCTGAAGAGATTCAGGCTGGAAGACTGTAGACCGATGGATACACCTATGGTTACCAACATGAAGAAGGTTGTTAGTTTAGATCCAGAGTTAGTGGATCCCAGATTATACAGATAGATGATAGAATGAATGATGTATTTGGTCAACACCAGGCCACATATATGTTTTTCTATGAACACCTTGAGCTAGTTCATGTGGAGTTGAGGTAGGTGCATTGGGTAGTAGCGAAGCATGTGCTCAGATATTTGTGGGGCATAGTGGGGTATGGAATCATGGATTGAGGTATCTTAGAGGTTATGGAGTAAGGCTGCAGGGATTTTCAGACTCAGATTGGGCAGGGAGTGCATTAGATTGGAAGAGCACCTGAGGGTGTTGCTTCATCTTAGGTTCAACAGGAAGTAGACTTATGTAGCACTCGGTTAATCAGAGCCAGAGTACATGGTAACGAGTATGGCTAGTTGTGAAGCTATCTGGATTCACATAGTGCTTACAAGATTATTTCAATAGGAGTTGAAGCCTATGATGATACACTGTGATAATCAGAGTTGTATCAAATTTTCTGAGAATATAGTGTTCCATTAAAGGTCCTAGCATATTGTGATCAGATATCATTTCGTCCGAGACAAGATCTAGAAGGGAGTAGTCAAGATCTAGTATATTTCCATAGATGAGCATGTTGTAGACATTCTGACCAAACCTTTGGTGAAAGAGAAGTTTGTCTTCTTCAGAGATGAACTGGGAGTGGTGGAGAATACCTTCCTCGGTAAGAGGGAGTGTTGAAGTTTGTAGCTCGGATAGACATTTCCAGAATCCACATGAGTTTGTGTCTTACTTATGAAAATCATTACTAATACCTCTGATAACATTGGAAATTCACTTTATTAAGTTTGTTAAGTTAATTATTAAAGTAAATGTCTTTTTAGAATTTATTGAACTTAATTTAATAAAATGCCTAAGTTTTGGCATTAATGATTTAAGTTAATTAATTGAATATTAGCCATTTATCTCAAGTGGAGGAGATCTAATCTCAACCATTGATCCCTTAGGAGGTTAAGATTTTGGTTCATTCAAGATTATAAATGGAAACCAAGGTGAGAGCAGAAGAAACACGAGCATTGAGCTAGTGTCTAATTTTGGAGAGTGAAGGACTTTCATTTTCCAGTTTTGGCAGAGAGAAGAAGTTAGAAGTCAGATAGCATTGAGTAGGAGGCTGTACAGTTGGGCAGATTGCAAGAGGGAGGTCGTGCAACCTTTCAGTCAACCGTATAGTATCAGGCTGTACAATAACGGACTGTACAACATCGTACGACAACCGCACAATAGGAAACTGAGCCGTATTGGCCGTACAGGCCATATACTAGGCCAAATTAGTAATGTCCCTTGGAATTTTGGAGAAAATTACAATTTGGGCAAATTCAAGCTTAACTAGTCATGACTCTAGGGGGTTCCAGCTGACACCAAATGGTCTTGAATTTGGAATGCAATGGTATGGATAGTCTTAGCACAACCCAATACGACCCTTGAAAACTTTGAGTCTGACTTCAAGCCTCTGCAACTTGGTTTTAGGCTAATGAGAGAAAGTGCAAGTTTCCTACGAAAAAATAGTAAACTAGTCTTTCTTCGTTTGGCTCCAAACATCACCAAACCTTTCCAAATTCCTTATGGAAGAACCCTATGGGATTTGAAACATCCTAACTGACCTCAAACACTCGATGGTCGAATACAAAAACTCATTTTGACATGTTATCCAAGTTTGCACAATTTTGGCCAATTTCTAGCTTTGGACTAGTGAAACCCAAGTTGATACAAATGCACCCAAATGAATTCAAATTATGTATGAAAGGGATTGAGGGGTTTTAGGACATCCTAATGCATATTATGAATGCTTATACACTTTCCAAATGCTTCTGAAACTTGCTTTTGACCGTAGGGAAAGAAGGACAAAAACATTAGGAAAATCGATGTTGAAACCCCCAAGGGTAGATGACACTTTTGGCTCTCCCTCGACCCTCCCAACTTTCAGAACAGAGTATGGGGATGCATATTAGTCATCAATGTCTGTCATTATTCATGGTTATTAAGCTTTTCAAACTAGTTATGAGGCGCAACATCTATATGGTAACTTTAAGTGAATTTGCTTAAGGGGAAATGGTTATGTAGCTAGGGTACCCGTACCCGGGGGTAGGGTACAAATACCCGTATCGGGTACTTGGGTACTTGTAGGGTACGTCTCTTGTCGTACCCCATACTGGGTCCACGTACCTGAGGCTCCGTTATAAAAAAAAGGGGTACTTATAGGAGAAATGGTACGTCGTACCTTGTGTTAGGGTACTTCGTACCCCATGTTTGGGTACTCCTTGGGTACGACCGACTCAGTAAAATGAAATCCATTGGGGAAAATGTAACGACCCCCCACCAAATCTGAACTAATTTTTTGCTAACTACGTATGGAATTTGGTTCAGGACATATGCCAAACACTTTGCAACATTGTTCAAATTCCACTGAGTATTGTCCAAATCTGGTAGATCGATTTTACATTGATTTACAATGAATGTTTTTATAGTTTTGTGTTCACCACTCATGTAACATAATTTGACTACCAAATGTACACATAAAATATATACATATGTATTTAATACTAAAAAATACACACATCAACACAGGAATATATTTGGCAATTTGCAAATTTTTATTGCATGTAACAGTAGTACAAATAGGTGTTTAAAATAAGATTTCAAGTGTACCTTCATGTTTGAGTTTGATTGTCTGTTACAAATGCCTAGTACAATGATTTATCAAATTTTATGTAACTTCCAGTCTTTCAATTGATATCTATCGAGTCTATGATTTATCAAATTTTATGTTTCAAATTTTCAATCTGAATGTTCATTGTTTAAATAATCATCAAATTTATAATTATGAATCATGATTCATAATATATGAAGAAATCTATATGCATGTATGATGTGACTATGACATCTATAGTACCCCCGACATACCAAAGTACCCATTTTCAAAAACTGGCGTCGTCGTACCTGTACCTGTACCCGTACCTATCCCTGTACCCAAGTTTCCTGGCAACTTAGGGAAATGGTATTAATAGCTCGATTTTGACTCATGAAAGTAGATTGAATAGTTCAGATAATGACATGACATATAAAGACCATAAATAGCATTCAAATGGCTTCCCCAACAACATTAAACATCATAGAAATTACTCATACAAATCTGATATACAACTCTTTCAAAGTGGAAGCCAAATACATGAAAACTACTCGTTCAAGAGCATGGGACTGCAAGCCTTTCACACTGGAGTTTCTTGGATTTCGAGCTACAGAGCATATGGTCATGAAACTACAGAGTCATACATAATTTATGGTTGCTCCATTATCGTCAAACTCATAGAAAAGTCTTCATACAAATCTCATATACAACTCTTTCAAAATGGAAGTCCAATACATGAAAACTAGTCATTCAAGAGCATGGGAATGCAAGCCTTTCACACATGGATTTCTTATATTTCGACTTACAAAGCATATGGACATAAGAGTACAGATCCATACATTATACACCCAAGCTTGGGCATCAAATATACTCAGCAAAGCTCAAGCACCACTCCAGCAAGTGCGCCATCAACATGAGATTGTGGGGGAATGGAGAAGAAGGAATGAGAGAATAGGAAGATAGATGAGAATTCAAACTGTAACTAAAACACTTCATTCAACTCTAAATGAGAGGTCTGAATGGCCTCTCCATCAACCAACTCCCTCGAAATTGGTTCACAAACAGGGAGAGTGAACACTCATCGTGCAATGGACAAGCAAAATCTCTCCAAAATGCCAAAGGCAAATTAACAAATGAACAGAATCCATTCTCCTTCCTCATGACATCCTTTTCTTAACTTCATGAGGCTTCTTAAGGTCGAATTTTCTTCCATGGGCTTCCTGCAACTCATCTTAGTGGTTTAATAACCCCTATGACACTTGCCTTCCTCTTCATGCTCCAATTCTTTCCCCAATTTGAATGGATTCCTCTAACTCCCAAATGCGCCCTCTTGGTGGCTATTTTTAGCCTTGTCATGTCAGATTTGTCATAGGTCTGCAATCAGGTCTGAATTTTTCATACTTGTCATATATTCTTTCATCATTTGTTGTCATAGAGTGGATGGAATCTCCTCTCAAGTGGCACACATTGTCTTCTAGTCTCTTCCTCTTCCATGGGAGTTACTCTCCTTTACTAATTCGAATCCCTTGGCTAATGATATGCTATTTGACACCACATCACCCTCCAATAATGTTACTTTCCACATGGATTCGAATTTGGATGAGGATCATGCCAAGTGTGTGGGGAATCTAGTCACCCAAAGGATCCACAAGCTTCCAAGTGTCTTCATGAACCAATGCCACCTTATTTTCTTAGCATTTATTATTTATGTGACCCATTTAAATGTGAATATGGTAAGCTAAACTTTAAAGTCCTTTTAGGTCCCATAGCCCTTTATTATAAAATTTATGTCTCTATCTCAACCTAGGGAACCGATAGGTTGGTGAAATATTATTTGCAAGTAGTCTTATTTAATTGGGGACATGCCAATCCTCCCCACACAAGATTGCTTGTCCTCAAGCAATTCCAAACATGGATTTTTTTTTAAGAACATTCTTTCCTTCCAAAACTTTGCTTCAAACCTTCGCTGCAATTTGAGTAGTGGCACTCAATGTACTACAAGTGTGTGTTTCTAAAAGTAAAGATATGTGGATCTTTGCATATTGATATATCCTGTAACATCACCAAGCATCTCTTAAAGATATGTGAAAATTGAACCCATCTCTTAAAAGGTCTCCCACATAGGAAACTAGAACACTGCTCTGCAAAGATGAACTCAAGCAATTGAAGGTTGGTTTGCTCTCTCAAACCAACAATCGATCTACTACTCAAAGTGAGTTGAAACTAAGCAATATCAGGATCCCATTGCTTGTATTGCATCCTTCAAAACATCATGAGTACAAAATATAGATCATCAAAGTACATAACAACATAATACAAATGTACATCAAGAAGGTACCTCATTAAAGAATCATGAAAGTGCTTGTACATCCAAGTAAGTAGATCATCATGTGGCCCATACACACAAGCATAAAGTATTATATCAATTTTGCTCCAATGACATAGGTGAGGAGCCCATGTCCTATACTGCTGCTCCAAAAGAATGTAAGATGCATCAAAATAATCAGCCATGTGTTCTTTCATCCAACAAGTGAATAAAGAACCTCCACCAAAATCTAAACCAAATAAGGAGCAAAGAAAATCACGATCCTTCAAGTGACTCAAGTGAACATCATAGGTTCATCCATGTAGATGTGTATCATCATAAGGTAACAAAGGATGCTGCAGCCAATGTAAAGAAGATGGCATTCTAGTCATGTCATAATCAAAAGGAGAGATAGGAATCCCATACTCTTCATGTGGCACCATAAAAAAAAAAAAAACCTTTCTCCCATACTTCATTAGGATGAATGCTACAAAATATGGAAGTGTAGGATGTAGGAGAAAGAACCAATTGTCACCCAAATGATCAGAAAGTGCAAAATTTTCATCATATGAAGGATCAATAGGGGTAGGAACATGCACCTCCCTAAAAAATACAAAACTTTCCTCATAGGTTGGTTCCAAGGTAGTGGAATCATGCACTTCTTCAAAAAGTGTGGAACCATTTTCAAGAGGCAACTCAAGTTCCTCTTCCACCACAACAAGTGATTGAATCTCATTAAGCTCATCTTCAAACACATCAAGAACCTGCAATTTTCCATGTTTCTCATGATCCCTCATGTTATGAGAATCCTCCAAGCAATCTACCATATGACAATCTGAAACATAGGAGGAAGAACAAGTATCTTGCAACCAGTGTTTTAAAACTCGGTCCAAGCCGACTCGGACTCGGCCGAGTAATCCGAGTTGACCCCGAGCCGAGCCGACTCGGCCTTTAATTCGAATCGAGTGGCTAGTTCGGTACTGAACCGGTCAATCACTTGAGTTAAAGGTCGACTCAGCGAGTTAGACCCGATTTGATTTTTTTTTTAATTAAATTTTTTAATTAAATGAACCTAACCCCTAACCAACTAACATAACTCATTATCGACCGTCCACTGTTCACGTCGACTGTCCTCGACTTTGCCCAAGTTGTCGAGGACTCTGTGGGTGCCCGCTGGAGAGTGTAGACTGCAGAGATTTGGTAACCATTCATTAAGCTCTACCAAATTGTTTCTATCAAAAAGCGAGGACATGAAATTACCTTTAATGTTGCACATTGCTCTTTGAATCCTCTCCATGTCTTCAAGGAAGGATGGCTCCTCCAATGAAGAAACTATCCAACAAGAATTTGACACCAATGTTTGAGTGTCATGGAGTATGCTAAAGGCCTCATGGATATCCCTTTCACTCATCTTCAAAGACACTTCGATGAAGGATGGTTCATGAGAGTGAACCTCCCCTTCTTCTTTCTTCTTGATTTGATCAACTTCTTGAAGCGCAAGTGGTGATGGGAAAGTTGATCTCGGTTCTTCATTATCTGCCACAAGGTGAAGATCTTCATGCTCATGAGAACTTTGTCTTGCAGCAACATTTTCAAATCTGATCTCTATGTCACTAACATAGAGTCGTGAGCACCCATCAGTAGATACTCCTTCATAGTTCAAGGATCCATCAGTAGATGCTCTTTGATTCATGTCCACAGTAGAATGTGTCTTGGAATGATATTCAATAGTTTCAAGGGATCTTCTTCATCCTCATGTGATGTTTCTTCATCTTTTTCAGAGTAACTTGGGAGTGACTTTTGATCCTCTTTATGTAATGCTTCTTCTGCTTCACCACCCATAGAACTAGGTGGCTCCTCGGTCTCCTCCATACTTATGGATTGCTAATTGTTCCTTAATGAGTTCACATTTTCCTTCTTGTGTTGAAACCCATACTTTAAAACATATTCTTTGAAAGGATACCATTCACGAATATCCCCTCTCAAAGTTTGATACACTTGGTAGTATGCTTCGATATCTATGGATGTAATTTCTTCTTTCGTTGGCGGGGGTGGAAGGAAAGTGGGCTTAGTGGGTTGATTATGAAGCTAAGGCATGTCTGCAAAATTTTCTTTAATGGATGATCTTAATGCACAGGTGCAAGGACCATGCTTTGATACCACTATAATGTCCCTTCTTGGAATTTTGAAGAAAATTACAATTTGGGCAAATTCAAGCTTAACTAGTCACGATTCTAGGGGTTCCAGCTGACACTAAATGGTCCTGAATTTGAAATGTAACGGTATGGTTAGGCTCCGCACAACCCAATATGACCTTTGAACACTTTGAGTCTGACTTAAGCCTTTGCAACTGGGTTTTGGGCTAATGAGAGAAAGTGCAAGTTTCCTAGGAAAAAGTAGTAAACTAGTCTTTCTTCTTTTCACTCCAAACACCACCGAACCTTTCCAAATTCTTTATGGAAGGACCCTATGGCCTTTAAAACATCCTAACAAACCTCAGACACTCGATGGTTGAATCAGAAAACTCATTTTGACATGTTATCCAAGTTTGCACAATTTTGGTCAATTTCTAGCTTTGGACTACTGAAACCCAAGTTGATACAAATGCACCCAAATGACTTTAAATTCTGTATGAAAGGGATTGAGGGGTCTTAGGAAATCCTAATGCATATTATGAATGCTCATACACTTTCCAAATGCTTATGAAACTTGCTTTTGACCCTAGGGAAAGGAGAACAAAAACACTAGGAAAATCGATGTTAAAACCCCCAAGGGTAGATGGCACTTTTGGCTCTCCAAAATGCAGTATGACCCTCCCAACTTTCAGAGCAGAGTATGGGGATGCATATCATTCATCAATTTCTGTCATTATTCATGGTTATTAAGCTTTTCAAACTGGTTATGAGTGGTAACATCTATATGGTAACTTTCAGTGAATTTGCTTAAGGGGAAATGGTATTAATAGCTCGATTTTGACTCATCAAAGTAGATTGAATTGTTTAGATAATGACATGACACATAAAGACCATAAACAACATTCAAATGGATTCCCCAACAACATTAAACATCATAGAAATTCCTTCATACAAATATGATATACAACTCTTTCAAAATGGAAGCCAAATACATGAAAACTGGTTGTTCAAGAGCATGGAAATGCAATCCTTTCACACTGGAGTTTCTTGGATTTTGAGCTACAGAGCATATGGTCATGAAAATACAATCATACATAATTTATGGTTGCTCCATCATCATCAAACTCATAGAAAAGTCCTCATACAAATCTCATATACAACTCTTTCAAAATGGAAGCCAAATACATGAAAACTAGTGATTCAAGAGCATGGGAATGCAAGCCTTTCACACATGCATTTCTTATATTTCGACTTACAGAGCATATGGACATAAGATTACACATCCATACATCATATACCCAAGCTTGGGCATCAAATATACTCAACAAAGCGCAAGCACTACTCCAACAAGTGCGCCATCAACATGAGAGTGTGTGGGAATGGGGAAGAAAGAATGAGAGAATAAGGAGATAGATGAGAATTCGAACTCTATGGACCTTCAACGTGCAACAAAAACCTTTCATTCAACTCTAAATGGGAGGTCTAAATGGCCTCTCCATCAACCAATTTCCTTGAAATTGGTTCAGTGAGAGTGAACACTCACCATGCAATGGACAAGCTCTCCAAAAATGCCAAAGGCAAGTAAACAAATGATCAAAAACCATTCACCTTTCTCCTGACATCCTTTAATCAACTCCATGAGGCCTCCTAAGGTCGAATTTCCTTCCATGGGATTCCTCCAACTCATCTTAGTGGTTTAGTAACCCCTATGACACTTGTCTTCCTCTTCATGTTCCAATTCTTTCCCCAATTCAAATGGTTGCATCTAACTCCCAAATACGCCCTCTTGGTGACTACTTTTAGCCCTGTCATGTCAGATTTGTCATAGGTTTGCAATCAGGTCTGAATTTGTCATACTTGTCATATAATCTTTCATCATTTGTTGTCATAGAGTGCATGGAATCTCCTCCCAAGTGGCACACATTGTTTTCTAGTCTCTTCCTCTTCCTCTTCCATGGGAGTTACTCTCCTTTACTAATTCGAATTCCTTGGCTCATAATATGCTATTTGACTCCACATCACCCTCCAATAACGTTACATTCCCATGGATCCGAATTTGGATGAGGATCATGCCGAGTGTGTGGAGAATCTAGTCACCCAAAGGCTCCACAAGCTTTCAAGTGTCTTCATGAACCAAAGCCACCTTATTTTCTTAGCATTTATTATTTATGTGACCCATTTAATTGTGAATATGGTAAACTAAAGTCCTTTTTGGGTCCCATAGCCCCTTATTACAAAATTTATGTCTCATCGCAACCTAAGGAACTAGTAGGTTGGAGAAACATTATTTGCAAGTAGTCTTATTTAATTGGGGACATGACATTATTGGGTTGTAGAGCTAGGCCGTACAGGCCGTATAGGTGCCTGAGGGGCAGCCAACAGGTGTGTAGGGTTTTTTGGGGAAGATTTTGCAGGAGGAAAATTTTCTTAGAGAGGGCAGATTTGCCAGGTTTGCTGATTGGATTTTTCTCAGGCCAAATTCCTAGTAAGGGAGCCTTTGTAAGCTTGGAAGTTATTGCCAGGTTTGCTGATTGTATTTTTCTCAGGCCAAATTCCTAGTAAGAAAGCCTTTGTAAGCTTGGAAGTTATTTTAATGAAACAGAAAAATTGTGCATGTGTTTCCATTTGCTTCTGCTATTTAAATTTCTGTTAATAATCCCAATAGTATAGATTATTTAGTGAGCTGCAACTTTAATTTTCAGCAAGAAAAATCACTAGGAAACAATTTTCTAGATTTGGAGTTAGAAAATTAACAATTTATCCCTGCACTTCAGCCAGATAGTGTTGAACTTAACATGCTTCGGGATGGAGCAAGCATTTAGGGCTGGTTAGTATTGAGCCTGATTTATGTTCTTGAGTTGAAGCCCCACATACCTTGTTTATGCATGTACTTTGACTGTAATGTGCTTAACACACCGGATTGATGTTTGCATTGCTCTTTCATGCCCTGATAAAAATATAAAACAATGTAAAAATTATATGATATTTACATAGTGCGCTGGATTGCAAGTTGGCGTACAAACCCAAGTACTATGAATTGAGGCACCAGTTGCTATTTAAACTCTATTGGTCTATGTTGAATGGCAATTGGGTGAGAGTGCTGTATCTATTTCTGTTTCAGACTAATGAAATTCTCTTTATCGACTATTTGACAGCCAACCAATTCTATGCGTCTTGTATGATTTAAGATTAATTCTCTTTCTGTTTTGTGCACTAGCTTAGAGTAGAATAGCAGCATAGCTGTTTTGTGATTGGGCTATAGGTTCATGTTGCTCTGCTTTAGCGTATAGATCTGGTTCTTGTTTGTTGGTTAGCCAAGTCAGCTTGTTAATTAATGCTGGTTATGTCCGTGTCATAATCAGTAGGAACAATCATATGCTAGTGCACTGACTGATCCCTTAGGTGTCCAAGACTCCAAGACATGTTTAGCCCCTGTGCCTGTAACAACATTGTTGCAGACTTTGTTTTATAAAAATGAACCATGCCGCTGAGGATGGCCTGACATTTGTTGTGCATATGAATATTATATCCCTTTGTACTTGTAGAAATTTGAAGGATTTACAAAAAAAATTGTATGATTGATCTTTATAGTTAAAGTTTTAATTATTTTTGTATATGTATTAGAAAATCCACAAATGCTTCTTATTGCGAAGCCTGAGAATTTTCAGTTTCTTTTCCATTTTAAACCAACTAGTCATTTCATTTTGTGTTATTCATTTCTGATAGCATTAGCTTGAAAAGTTATTTGGTAACAGTTTTGCAACTGCTCCCTTCATAAAGGACTATCTGCTATAGTAGTTGGGTTCTTCCAAATAGGATCATTGTGTATGCGACCAAATCAAGCTTTATTTTAGATTATGGAATGCATCTGCCAAATTGCAGGATGTACAGCCTTGTAGAAGAGGTCTCCTTTATGTTGATCATTTTCATGTAGTTGATTGTGAGTTCATTAGTGTCCCAAAACACTTGATTTTCATAATCGCACTAACTGTTCAGTTGCTATCTGAATTTTGTGCTTCACCTTTTATTTTTCCCGTTAATGCTGTCCCTGTGAAAGTGAAAAGGAAGATCTAGTTCAAATATAATAACAATATCGGAATATCCCCTTGGTTGTGTGGCCAAGAAGCTAAGGGAAATACTTGTCCTTGCATCTAAACCTGGCACCATTTATCAAAGTCTGCATGCCGAGGAATCTTCTGTATCCATTTCCGATATCTTCCATTAAGTAGCTTTAGTTATGAAATCAGAGACAGGGCATTCTCAGCCATTTCTATGAAGGTGATAATTTAGTGGTGGAATTGCAGATTGCGATTGTTCTGCTGGTAATTATCAGTGGTGCTTTTGAGATCGATACGTCAAATTGGACTCCTTTTGCTCCAAATGGATTCAAAGAAATTGTTGTAGGTGCAACAGTGGTGTTTTTTGCCTATGTTGGATTTGATGCAGTTGCTAATTCCGCTGAAGAATGTAGGAAGCCGAAGGTATTACATATGCTTGTTGTTGTCAATCAATTTTGCATGTTTGTATTTAATTGGGTTGTTTGTGCAATGAAACACCATGTAATTATTTCAGACAAACTTGTCTAGATTCACTTTCAGTTTTGCTGGAGATCATATAATTAGCTACAGACAACATTGTGTAAATACATCTTTAGTTTGATATTGTCTTTACGGTGTTTTACTTTGCAATATATTCATGTCATTTTATCTAATCATCTGTTGCATTGATTTGAATATTTTCCTTCAGAGGGACTTGCCCATAGGCATACTTGTCAGCCTACTTGCTTGTGTAGCTTTGTACATTGGTGTTTGCTTAGTGTTAACAGGCATGGTGCCGTACAAATTATTAGGTGGAGATGCACCTTTGGCTGAAGCGTTTTCTGCAAAGGGCCTAAAATTTATTGTTGTCCTTATTAGTGTGGGTGCTGTTGCCGGTCTCACTACCACACTTCTAGTTGGATTATATGTTCAGGTTAAAACTGCATAAACTTTTGCAACTGTTGTTGATGTAGTATTTTATCAAGCTCACCTACTATTTAAATTTTATGCTGAAAAAAATATTTCTCAACCGTGGCAGTCACGACTGTACCTTGGTCTGGGACGGGATGGTTTATTACCATCATTTTTTGCAAAGATTCACCCAAAACGTCGCACCCCTATCCGCGCACAGGTTTGGGTTGGCTCTGTTGCTGGAATAATGGCAACCTTCTTTAATGTCAAAGCACTTTCTCACATTTTGTCAGTTGGTACACTGGTATGTTTATTGACCTGAAATCTTTTCTCCTTAGTTTCTATGTGTCCTTTCTATCGCTCCTCTGTCGGAATCAAGTTTCATATTTGAACTAATATATAAAATTAAATTATAGTGCCTGCAGTCAAGCAACATTGTTTTGCTGGTCTAGACTGAAATATGTCATTGTGTGCATTGTGGCAGACAGGATATTCAGTTGTTTCAGCATGTGTCATTATGCTTCGTGTGAAAAGTGATTCACCAATGGATTATGGAGCTCTTGCCAAAGGATTAACAAAATGGCATGAAGCCCTTATGTGTATTCTTGGTGTGACATGCTGTGCCTTCGCATCAGGTCTGTGTTACCGATTTGGCACCTACTTTATTTATCCTGTGATCATAGCTATCATGGCTATCCTCCCGGCCACTGCTCTTCATTATCGGCAAGTAAGCATACATACTGAATGATGAAATTTCTTTTTCTTGTTGAATCAGTTCTGTTACTTACCCGTAAACTTGAAAGAAACACACATTCTAGTGATTCAAAGGACAGGGTGGATTCAATTTAAATGATTCATTTCTTGATGCTGAAAGAAAATCAATAAATCGGATCTAAGTAAATAGCTTTAAACAACCAACATTTCCAACAATTCCAGAAATTTCGCTAAAATTCCCATAAGTGATGATTTCCATTTGCAGAAAAACTATATGGTGGTAACTAATGTTCTTAGGCCAAGAGGGCTTTAACTCAAAAATCTCCATGTGTTAATATATGCAAGAAGGCATGCCTAAGACAGAATCTGCAATAAAAGAAACAAAAGTCATTCCATTTTGAGATTAATTGACTTGAAATTTCTGTATAGTTATTAAATTATTTTCCCATGCTTCATTTCCTGTCATGATTTCTTGTCCCTACCTCTATTTTGAGCATTGTTCAAATGCTTTGCTAAATACATTTGTTCAACAAAAAAGTAACAAATTGTCATTTTGCTGAAACAGCAATTAAGTATGAAATAAAGCTCATACAACATTAGGAAATAAAATGAATTATATTTCACCACTTAAATTTTATTTGAGTGAACTTGGTGAACATCTTCCAAATAGGCTTGAAGACAACGGTGCTTTTAAACATGTTACATTTGAAAAAACAGTTATTTGTAATTTGGCTGCATGGGGCACAAGTTGTAAGCATTGATTATGCTTCTTATGTTTCCTGATTTGTTTTATCACTTTTTTATTATCTGGAGTTCATTTTTCATGTCTTTATAGTTATCTCTTGCTGTGGTTACCCTGTGTTGATTTAATCAGTCCATGTAAGCAATCCAGGGGTTGATGACATCTTGTTTAAGTGGTGCCCATGCAATCAATGCATTCGAATAAACAATAAACAAATGAACTCTATCAATGTCTTAAATGGAATCTCTATATGCTACCTAGAATTGTTTCGTGATCTTCCCCTACTGATGGTCATTTACTTGTTTACTTTTTCAGGAATATGCAGCACCTCCTGGGTTTTCATGTCCAGGGACTCCTCTGCTGCCAGTGGCTAGTATATTTTTCAACATTTTCTTGTTTGCTCAGGTATATATCCATCATACTCTGCTAAAAATAATTCATATTCATGAGGTCAGTAAAAGTTGGGATTTTTCTTCTATGGCTGTGTGCTTTAGTCTTAAAAATTTCATCAACAATGATCGGAATTCTAATGGGTTCTTGATTTTGTCAGTTACATTGGGAAGGCTGGGTGAGATTTCTTGTTCTCAATACAGTTGCAATTATAATCTATGCTCTATATGGACAATATCATGCAGACCCTGATCTTTCTGCATCGCAAGATTCGGCTCAATATGACAGAGCCCCAACTGTGGATGATGAAGGACTCAATGCTTCAAATGCTTAATCTGACTTTTCCAGCTTCCACCAGTCACACTAGCAACTATTGTTTCCTAGCCTATATGTCCAATGGCTATTAAGGTTAAAAGGTTGAAATAGATATCTTCTTTAAGAACTTGTTATGCAGGCTGGTTGTATTATAATCTCTATTGCAAATATTTTTTTTAACAAAAACAGTTGAGAGTCCTTTTATATTTATAAACCAAGTAAAAACTTACATTATGACATGGTAGGATTTTTCCCCGAGTTGGACATTGTCCAAAACTCCGTGTTCATCTTTGGCATATTTGAAGTTATTTCTGGACTTTCCTATTCTATGGAGACTATATCTCCTTACAAACTGTCCTAGAAGAACGATATAAAAACATTTAATTGCAGCTGAAATACTATTATCTTCTTAAAGCAGGCTCTTGATATACTCATTTCAATTCTAGTTTTCTACCGGTTACTTTCAATTCCCATTATATTTCCTGACTGCTTCATCCAGATTAGCTTTAATAAATTTGAGAATTCTGCATTACAATATAAGCATAGAAGAGAGGCCTTATTTGCAATTCGTTTGAATCTTGACCCAAAAAGATAACGCTGCTGCTTCAGCCAGATTTTCTGTTTGCTGGCAGTGCACTCCAAAACCCGAATCTGAGGAAAACTGAACTCTTTATTCCCTTTCCTTCCGTTTTTTCTATCTTCTGGCCATATAACTGACAAATTGTTTGGCACACTTTTGCCAAGAGATCTGCCCATCCATCTGTCCATCTTATTGAAGGTCCTCTCTCCATCCTTTGGCATGGGGTTCCCTTTATCTGTTTCTCTCCTCCATTCTTCATTTGCAGGTTGCGTGATCCCTGGACCATCGTTCCAGCGTCCATTTAATTTCACATTCTGCTTCGTTTCTCGGTTGACGTTGCTTCCCATCTCTCGTAGGGATGGAACCAAGTACCAAGAGCCAATCCCTCCCTTCTCAAGGATAGGATGAAGATCAAGGGATCCAACTTCTTTGGTATCCTTCTTCATTACAAACTAGTATTCCACAGTCGAGAAGTACCCCTTTATTGACCATTTGATCAGCTTTGTTTGTTATTTTCCTTCATAATATGAAAGAATTTTAAAACTTTAAAATCGCTAACTAAACACTTGAAGGTATAGTGCAGTTCGATTGACGGACTCTTATGGTTGTTAATCAACTTCCTTGCTTCTCTTGTCACCATGAGAGAGTCTCCAAACATTGTTAGCTCCTCTATTCCACAGCGGCTTGCTATCTCCAGGCCTTTGATTAGAACAAGCCACTTTGTCCCATTGTTAGATTTTTTCCCTATACCCCAGGGATATTCCTTCTGCTTTCTCCATTTAGTGTCAAATATAACTCCTCCTACCCTTGCTATCCCCAGATTGCCTTTGGAGGCACCATCAAAAGAAAGAGAATTGCATCCAAGATTCGGCCACCATTTGATAAAGTCTTCAGTGCTCATCCTCAGTTGCCACTTTAATGAGTGTGGCCTTCGATCATATGCTCTCTATATGTGGGTAGGAACTGGCACCAGAAAGTCTCTTGCCCATTCTTTTTCCTCCTCATTCAGTGGCTCCTTTTGGCTGTGGTTCATCCCTCTTGTTAATAATGCTTCAATCCACAACGATTTTGCAGCAGCGGTTACTTTCCAATGATTAGAGGCCTCTCTTTCAAAGATCTCTTTATTTCTTGCTGCCCATATCTTCCAACAGATATATTTTGGGAGGGAAACCCATGCTCTTGTGAGGTCCGGTTTTTTGTAAAGTTAGCCTTAATAGTAATCTTTCCACCAGTCAAACATGTCATTCCAATTTGTTGGCATAATCAGATTCACATGCAATTCCTGGAGGGCATGGGACCACACCGATTGAGAAAACTTACATTCAAGGAAGAGGTGCTCTAGTGTTTCTTCTAATTCTTTGCATAGTATACTGCGTGAGGGTCCTCTATGCCCCTTTTTCTCAAATTCTCAGCCGTCAAATTTTTACGATGTGCAACCATCCAAAGAAGACATTCAGTTTTGGAAGCTCATCTTTACACCAGATTTTAATCCATTTGGTGTCCTTTTTGCTAATTTCCTTATTATTGGAGATGAGACGGTACCCTTCCTTCACAGTATAGTGTCCCGATTTTCCCCAGCCCATGCCATCCGCGAGTTGTCTATGCACCGGCGCAAATCCATGGAGTAGAGTTAGGAGTGCATCAAAGTTTGGTTGGAGATGGTCTGACACTTCCACTTGCTTCCATCCCTTCCATCTTCCCCTGTTGTTCCAAGAGGAAAGATAAAATATTGCGATGATATTTGATTGGTCCATCCACTGCTTGAGTTCTGAGAGGACATTCGAGTGATTTGAGGGAGAAACAGTTCCCATATTATCCTTTTAGATCCTACCTCTTTTATCGTTTTCTAGAATCCAGTGCAGTTTGTCTTTAATGATGTTGGCTTCCATTTTACATAGACTCCAAATTGCGTTCCATTCCCTTTCAAGGGTAACTCATCCATGCATCTTTTCCTTGTTCCTTTCATATACTTTTTCCAGATTATCTCTTTCCACCATGTTTTCTCTCCGGAAACAACTCTCGAGAGGATTTTTGCTCCTAGCGCGAGATTCATTAGACTTGGATCTCTTATTCCAATCCCTCCACAATTTTTCGGGTTGCATACAATATCCCAGTTAATGAGGTGATTTTTTTTATCCATTTGATTTACCGGCTTGCCATAGGAACTTTCAGTTCTCTTTGACAATTTCTTTCATTATTTCTTTTGGAGCTAGAGAGCAAGCTTGAAAAAATCGCCGCAAAATCGGGGAAAATCGGAAAAATCGCAATTTTTTCCTCAGGCCGATTTTTCGCCGAGGAAAAATCGCAATTTTTTAAAAAAACTTGGAGGCACGATTTTTTCTAAAAAAGCGCCAAGTGTTGAAGGTATGTGCATTTTATCCATTGTTTTTCTATCTTTTGCCATGGACTGTTTGAAAGATTTTTTGCATATTTGTTTTACTATTTCATTGCATATTTCTTGTCTATTTTTTTGCTATTTGTTTTTACTATTTTTCTATTGATTTCCATGCCCCAAAAAATGAAAAACTGTCCCATTGTAAATGGGGGTTTTAAAAAATTAGAATGGAAAATAGCATGCTTGTTTTTTTACTTCTTAGCAGGCCTGACAAGAGACCCATGATATTTTCCCGTAAAAGGGGAAGAGGGCATTGATATTAGATAGCTAGATGCTAGTTTTCCTCAGATACATTTATATATGTTATGTCATTTTGTATTGTTTAAACTTTATACACTTTTGAGTCCTTGATTGGACAACTATGATGTTTCAGACTTTCAGTATCAACTTTGATGTATCGTTTTATATCTGGCATGACTACATGATGATGATATATATCAGTGCTTTCTTCATATTTATGTTCCAATATGTTTTTTTGATGTTATTATTGCTTTATATGTTTAAAATTCTAAAAAATATGCATGTATTTTCTATTTTTTAATGTTTGCCGACTTTTGCCGATTTCTCCCGATTTTTTCGCCGATGTTACCGAGAAGTTGTAATCAACACCCTCGCCGATTTTTTGCCGAGGCCGAGTTTTTCAACATTGCTAGAGAGATCGAGCAAGCATAAACAAGATATGCTAATAAAATGGAGTTAATTAGGACTATCTTTCCCACTGGATTGAGCCACCTTACTCCTCAAGAGGAGATTTTTGTTTTTAATCTTGTCAACAATTCCCTGCCATTTCACTGAGTTTTTTTTCCTCTGAAAATAGGAGTCCCAAGATAGTTAAAGGAGTTCCAATCGAGCTTGCATTCAAAACCTAGAACCCTTGCTATCCTAGTCAATGTCATGGGTTGACAATTCCATCCATAAACTTTGGATTTTAGAGTGTTCACCTTGCCATCAGAAGCTTTTAGAAAATTTTACAGCACATTTTAAAACCTTTATGCAATCACAGTAGAAGCCCCACCTAACAGAATTGTGTCATCTACAAACTGGGCATCTACTGTGATTGCATAAAGGTAGACTCCCCTAACGATCTTAATTCCTTTTAATTCTCCCATTTCTTGCATGGCTTGATGTTTCATACTCAAGGATTCAACTACTAGTAGGAAGAGGTAGGGAGACAATGGGCAACCTTGCCTGAGTCCCCGAGTGGCTTGGAAAAAAGTTAAAACCAGTTGGCCTACCAATTATTAATGGAGCAATCCATAGGCTGCTAATGCACTGTTTGACCCACTTAATGAACTTTTTGGAGAATCCTAGCTTAAGCATAATTTCAAAAAGAAAAAACGGTTAACCCTATCAAAGGCATTAGCCATATCTAGTTTTATAGCCATACCTTGTTGCTTTCTTCTCAGGCTGGTGTGGATGGCTTCTTGGACGAGGATGATATTGTCTAAAATTTGTCTCCTAGCTACAAATCCTCCTTGGGGTTCTGTTATCAATTGCCTCATGAGTTTTTTCATTCTGGTGTCCAGAATCTTTGTGAGGATCTTGTTACAAAGAGAGACTGGCTTGAATCTCTCCAATGAGGTAGGTATTTTTTTTCTTGACCCCTTCGGGATCAGGGCCAGGAATGATGTATTGGTGCCCCCCCCCCCCTATTTTGTCTTTTTTCCTTGCCCAGTTGAGCATTTTTTTTAGGTCCCCCTTGATCATATCCCACGCAACCCGACAAAAATTAATTATGAATCCATCAGGTCTCAAAGCCTTGTCGAGGTGCATGCCCCAGATCACTTCCCTAATCTCATGTTCCAATATTGGCCTCAATAGCTTGTCGTTCTCAGCATCAGAGATTTTCGGGTGGATGACTAAGAGTAGATCATCTTGTGCAATAGTATATGTCTCTTTACTATCGAAGTAAAGTTCACTAAAGTGTTGGAGAGCATGTTTTTTTTATATTTTCCTACCCTTCAATCTTTCTTCAGTTGTTGTCTTTCATCTCTTTTATGTTATTGAAGCTTAGCCCAACTTTTGTTTGCTTGTGAAAGTATTCAGTATTGATGTCTCCTCCTTTCAACCAGAGTTTCCTAGACTTCAACCTCCACGCTTCTTCCTCATCCCTAGCTGCCTTTAATATCTTCACATTCAAATCTTTTTCTTGATTCAGATATTGCATAGTCACTTCCTCTTTTTCCTTTTTTTTCTGGAAAGCTGCAAGCTCTTCTTGTTTTTGTTTCTTGTGAGGGTTGGACTCTTTTGCCCAATTTTGTAGAGCGCAACGCACTTCTCTTAAGCTTAGCTTCCCAGATATAACTAGGAGATCCTTTTATGTTGGAATTCCAAGCTATTTGGGTTATTTTTAAAGCTTTTGCATCATTTAACCAGAGAGGATTAAGTCGAAATGGTATTGGTCCCAACTTTTCATAGGGAGATGAGTGCAAGAAGATGTGTTTATGGTTTGAGGTTGTTGAGGGAAGAGATAGGAAGGTCGAAAAATATCCTTTTGCAGAAAGGAGGAGCTTATCATGAACCTATCCAGCCTTGTAGTGATATGTCTAGGGCCTGTCCTTTTATTACTACAAGTGTATGTCCATTCTTGATAAGTGGTTCCAACATATCTAATTCTGCCATAAGATCCTCATTTTCTCACCAAAAGGGTCCCTTACGGTTGAGCCTCCCCTCTTCTCCCACTGTGATTTGGTGACGTTGAAATCTCCTGCGATAATGGAGTATTTACCCTATAACTCATTTCTCAACGAGTTGGGATCTTCCCAGAATATTGTTTTATCCCTATACCGGGTTGGGCCATAAGCATTACATACAAAAATAATGCTTTCCTTATCATTGCTTTGTATCTCTGTCATTAACTAGTGTCTATTTTCCTTAACCATTTTAATTGAATAATTATTCATATTGCATAAGGTTGTTATTCCCCCAAATGTGCCTCTGGAGCTAATGGCTTTCCCAACGTAGTTTTTCCAAATAGAGAGAGCCATTACATTTTTTGTCTCTTGGATTAGTAAATTGTCTAGTTTCTCGGATTTTAGAATGTCTTTGATTGCTTTTGCTTTGTCTAAGCTCCCGAAACCTCTGCAATTCCAAGAGACAACTTTCATTATTTCTTTGTTGCTTGAGCGCCGACTCTTGCCCTGATGTTCATTCTTGCTCCTCCTGTATTTCTAGTGTTTTGTAGAAGATTAGTTTCCTCTATACCCTTTTTCCTTCTTAGCTCTAGTTCTCTTTCTGCTTCTTGTTCCCTATGGTGTCTTTGAGTTTTTCTTCCCCTAGTGGACGATGGTATAGCTTGTTCCTGTATTTCTTGAGATCCTTGTGAAGTAGATTGACTTGGGGAGATCACCATTGTGTTATTTTTGCTTTGTTTCAACATCACTGCCCAAGTTCCTCTTGGGGATGAGTCATGTTCGTTCATTCTTTGCCCTTTCTCCACTTGTATTCGGAAGTAAGCTAGAGCTTGGATCCACGCATTCTTCTCTTTCAACATCCTCTTGTGGAATGTTTGTTGGAGGGATCTCTCCTTCTATGGGTAGGGCTTGGAGCTTAACGTTGGTGGTTATTCCCTCACCGCTTAGATATGTTTCCTTATTATTTATTCCTGGTTGAGACTCATTGGATGTGTTAGTAGGGTTAACTAGTGACTTTCTCCCTCTTTTTACTTGTTTCCAACCCTCTCCTTGGTTTTTCTCAGGGATCTCTTGCATTGCTTCGAGGTAATTTTTAACAAAATGGCCATATTCATGGCACTTCCTGCATTTGAATGAAAGTTGGTCATAGTCCCCTTTTTGTAGGTGCTCCCAACCATCCATGATTATATTTATTGTTTTCTATAATCCTTTCTCTAGATTGACTTCCACGCAGATGCTTGCACATGAGAATAATGCCCCCTTTGGTTCTACCTTATCAATATATTTTCCTAGCATATTTCCAATAGTATGAAGAGCTTCGTCATTCCAACAATGCAAGGGTAGATGAGGGAGGTGTACCCAGACCAAAACTACTGAAGGAATGTCTTTCTCTGGGTCGAATGACAAACTCCATCGATTAAGATACAATCCTTTCGGTCTCATGAAGTAAGGTCTTCTTCTAAAAATAAGATCCCTATCTTCTTTATTCTCAAAGAGGAACATAAAAAACCCTTTATCGCAAAAGCAGTGTTGCAGGCCTCTAGAGATCAATGGCATCCAGTTCTTGGAGATCCATGACTCCATGGTTTTTGGCGAGGGCCAGATCCCCGTGAATTGTCCTTTCAATCCCTTCTCACTCAAAGCCAGAGCTTTTAATCTTGAAGTTGCTGACATGGTTTGGATTCGGGGAGCAACAACATGTTTCACAAAGTTCGTGGCTTGAATTTTTGAAGTTGTAGGGGCCGATGAGGAAGCTACCAGAGCCTTAAAGGCTTCATTCAATCGATGTCTTTTCTCCTCTGGAGGTGGATCCGAGGGAGGATCCATGACAGCGTAGCCAAATCCAGGCGGTTTCTAGCACGGTCGTGATGCTTAGGAAGTTCCAACGTGTGCTCCCTCTCCTCAAACGCTCTGCCAACTTTTGCTCTTTTATTTATTTTTAATTCGACTATTATTCCCATTCACTTGTTCAAGGGGTATGCTAGTATTATTATTGTAATGTAGTTCGATCAAATATTTTTTTACCAGTGTAAGTATTTATGGGAATACTTTTTATTTTGTTTTATGTGATGGCTAATAAAAGTAAATGTTTTCCATTGTTGCATTTAAGGTTATATCTTGGTTTTGAGACATCTATGTATAGGACCTTTGATACTCACGGATTGGTAAGAACTCCAAGAATAGAGATGTGGAATGTTTCAATATCTAACTTGATAAAAATTATACTAGTGTGATGTGTACAGATCTCTACAATAGAAATTTTTCGTCCTTGTATTGGTTCAAAATTTTGCATATTTTAAAAGTTGGTAAAGAAACTCAACATTTACAATTTAAATAGTGTTGTCTTATGATAATTTACATGTTGCTTTATTGTATTGGTTCAAAACTTTCCACATTTTAAAAGTTGGTGAAGAAACTCAACATTTACAATTAAAATAATGTTATCTTACTTATCATAATTTACATGTTGCTTTACATACTCATCTTTCATCCATTTCAACAACTATGTCCAAGCACAAAAACACGCATAACTTAGGAAAGAAATATCGTACTCAATTTTTCAACAAAATTTTACAAAATTTTATTGTATTGTCTTATTATAATTTACATGTTGCTTTACAATTAATCATTCATTCATTTCAAATAGTTGACCCCACACAAAAGAAACACGTACTTCAAAACAAGTATCTTATTAAATTTCTAAACAAAGTTTTGTCAAATTTTATACCTATCAAACCTCTAAACAAATTTTATGGTTTTTTCAAGCATAGATGAAATAATTTTTGACAAAAGAAACACATACTTCAAGACAAGTATCTTATTAAATTTCTAAACAAAGGTTTGTCAAATTTTATACCTATCAAACCTCTAAACAAATTTTATGGTTTTCTCAAGCATAGATTAAATAATTTTTTATTAATCAAATTAATCTTGATGCAATCAACAAAATGATTATTTTGAAATAATATCGATTACTCTTGATGCACTTAATAAAATGATTTTTCAAAATAGTTACATATAATCTTTGATGGAGTCACGGAGGATTATTTTGAAATAATCCCAATCAATTCGTTTTACACTAGAGGGGGCTGATTGACCAAGTTTTCTTATTTATTTTTCATTATTGACCATTTAATCTTTATGGGATCCTTGCTAGTTTATTTATGGGGTCCTTGCTAGTAATTTTCTGACTTTAACGATTTCATCCATGCTTTCAAGATGAAATCCAAATGAGAGTTGACCTAGTTATTAGTTATTGCAAGGGTGTGGTCACTGATTGGGATGGAACTTGAGATTTCCATCGCATGAATTCTCCACTTTATCAATAAACTACAAGTTCATGTCAAATTTTCTAAGCACGTTTATTTGTAATCTTATTTATTGTTATTATTAATATTATTATTATTTTCTGATTTAAAGAAAACAAAAGTTCTATAATTATTCATCTGCATATGCTTCTAATCCATTCTAAAATAGTTTTGTCATTGACAAAACAAATCTGGTTTTTAAAATATATTTGATTTCCCATAAAAATTGAAATTAGAACAATGTTAGGGGGTTTATCTAGAGAGTATCAATGCCAACAAAAGGCTATGATAAGTAGACAAAGGGCTTGTCTATATCTGCGATGTCTCCTCTAGATAACTTCTTAGACAATTATCTGAGCACTTGGTAGGTAGGTCCCTTCCAAATTGTGCTTCACCTATAACCTACCTTTTGTTTAACTAATTGCCTTCTTTGCCATTTGATATATAGTATTGTTGAGTTCCCTATAGATATGGGTGAGAGTGATCTGCTACATCTTTGAAAAAATACCCTTTGCTAACCTTGCTACATCTTTTAAAAAATACCATTTGCTAACCTAACACGAGCTTGCTTAGAAATGTCCACTTACTAAATGTAGAAAGCCATTAATTAATTACATGTGAGTCCTCAAATATAGGTATCCTTTTTGATGCCTAGGTCCCATGCAATTTTCTACCTCATTGTTTTTGGATTGACCCATACCTAAAACGAAGCAAATCTTCTTTCCATCTAGCATATTAAACCATCCTCCAACTCCACTTGGGCCTAGGTTTCCTTGAGAGGCCCATCAAAATATCCTCAACGGACATTGGGGCCAAAATCGAGGTGCCAAAGTGATATTGGGGGTTTTACCTTTTTGGCTACAGATCAAAAATATCCGATAGCCTTTAATCTATACTAAAGAGGAAAAATGTTGGGTAGTTTGTTATTAAAAACACTCGTTACGAGCAATCCAAATAGACCACGTGACTTCCAATGCCAAGGATTTATCCTCCTCATTTGTTGACCTGATCATTGTTTGAGTGCTTTGCTTATATTGCCCCTAGTCCATTTGACTTGGAATTTACTTAATCTCTATGAGATGGCCCCAACTTCATTGGTGAAGTGATAATGGAGGAAAATGTGTCTCTTTGTTTCCCCATGGTCCCCACAAAGGGGGCATTTACTATGCCTTGTCCTGCCTCTTTGCAATAACAAGTCCTAGGCTGAGTTTGATCCCTTTAATGTAATTCAAGCATAAATGATGGTTTTCAAGGGAGCCTAAACCTTCTACATGCCTTGCCACCGCCATGGTCTCTTCGGAACAATACTTGGTTATAGCAATTTGTAACCCAATTTGACATTGTATTATCCGTTCTTTGGGTTTTCCTTCCATAATAATTCATCAACCTCATCTCTTAGTGTGATGCCAAGTTAGATGCAAACTTTTCATTGACAACCCTCAATCCTATGGAGCTTGATATCCAACATTGATGCCAAAATTTGAGTGTTGTTGACATTGTCTAAGGTAAAACATATTACAATTTCTTAGGGTATTATGTAGATTGCATTTTTCCTAGCACAACGAGCCATTCCTAGTCTTATGCTTGAGCCACCCCCCACCTTCCAACATAAATGATCGGTTATAATTTGAGTTGAGAGCACCATGGCCTTCCAAAAAATTGCCCCCCCTTAATATTTTTTGTTTGGGTTTCCAAGCCATTCCTCTCAAGATGCAGGGGAAACACATATGGATCAAGATTTCTTGTCATATACCTCTCTTGATGATTAGTTTCCAGGTGACCTTTGCCTCTAATGCTTTTCCAAACAAAAGTAATTGCTTTATTCCCCAACCTCCTATATCTTTTATATGAGCTAGTATGCCCCATGCAACCAAGGTCATACCCCTTGTTTCATTTGTTCCCTTTTATCGATACCTAAGGAAGGTTTGATTTTTTTTAGATAAAGTATGGGTGGGAATGGTTGCCAATGCCAACCAATAGATTGGAATAGCTTGGAGAATGAATTTTATCATGGTTGCTCTACCTACTCTTGATATGCATCGAAGAGCCCAATGATTTATTCTTGCCTTTTAATGACCCACTAGCCATGCCCAATCTTCGATAACATAATCGTTTGGCTTTACCTAAAAAGGGAGAGGTTGAGCCATTGATAAGGATTTCTAAAGAGGGGAAGGAGGTGCAACCTTCTATGCATTTCAAGAAAATCCAAGAGAAACCTACTTGGATTAGAATAATGCGCAAGTAGAACCAACTTACTTGGTCAAAAGCTTTGGAAATATCAATTTTGGTAATGAAATCCCTCTTACTTGGGGTTTTTACCGAGTGGAGGACCTCCTAAGTGGATCTAATGGTGTCTTGTATGTCTCTACCATTTAGGAATCCCATTTTCTCATTGGAGATATGATTGGAGATTTGGAGGCTTGATACAATGGGATACTATACTAGAAATGATTTTGTATAGACAATTGCAAGTGAGATAGGGAAAAATGACTCAAAATGAGCAAGGTTATTTACATTAGGGATCAATGTTACTTGAAAATTCAACCAACAATAGTAGGTCCTCATGAATGATGTCCCAAAACCCCTGAAAATTCCATAAGGAAACCATTTAGGCCCGATATTTATATGCTTGGATCTTTAAGATAACTATCTTGATCTCTGAGGGAGATATTGGGGTGATTAAACCATTGTTTTCCTCTTCCCCAGTCTAGCTTGGGAATGTTGTTGCTACAAAGAGGACACTTAGAATTGATTCCCCATTTGGTTGAGAGTATAGTTCTTTGAAGTGTGTGGTTCCTACAACACTGATATCATTGAATTTTTCATAGAGGATCCATGTATGATCTGTTATCCTTTAGGAGTTATGGGATTTTTGGGATGTTGTTTGTTTATTAAAAAAAAATTTGTCGAATCACCAACTTTTAACCATATAGCTCGTTCATTCTCTATCTAGCCTCCTCCTAGGCCAGTAGGCTACCTTGACGGGTTTTCAACTTATTAAGTTCCCCTTAGTCCTTAGATGAGGGAATTGAATTGCTTACTTGGCTATATAGAACCAACAATTCTCCTTCTACCTTCTTGAGATCATTTGTTGCATCTCGAAAGTGTTGTTGACACCATTGTGTCAACACATCCTTTATTTTTACTAGATTTCACTAGAAATGCATCATAATATTCTCCTGACTTGATGTGTAGACTTGCCATGTTGAGGAGTTGACATATTCAAGAAAGGTCAACCAATGGGGGTTGAATTTGAAAAGGGAAAGGGGTCAAGAGGGGATTGATGCCAACTTTAGGGTAATGGTTGCATGGTCTTATCTACTAGATGGGTGGACCTATGATTATACCTTTGTAAACAATCCATAAAGTTTTATTTTATGAGGAATTGGTCCAACCTTTTTCCTATATAATCAACCCCTTTTCCTTTATTGCTCCAAGTTTCCATGTTTGAGATAGGCTCCACATTTATCAATTCCACATGTTAAGTCTGAAAAGAAACCAACCAATGGGTCCAATTGAGCATTTTGGCCCCATTTTTCCACACCCAAGGTAATGAGATTTAAATCCACCCTAAAAATTAGGATTAGTTATTTCAACACTCCTTGGTCCACTAAATCTCCCCAGAACTCATTTGTTGTGAAGGGGGGCATACACATTTAGAAGACCAATATTTTCATTTAGTTCTAGTGAGATTAAAGAAACCAGGGTCCAATGAGTAGCTTTGATATCATTATAATATTAAAACCCCCTTTCTAAGATGTTAGTATTCCTACTAACAGGTCAGTGGCATTGGCACAGTGAAAACTCTAGTTAGGGACGGATTTCTTGTGCGCAATCATACACATCTTTTTCAAAATCATAATTTCTTGAATGAAAAGAAGGCTTGGCTTGTGAACAAAAAATGATTCTTTTGAGGGTTCAAATATTTTGGGTAGATCTCAAGCCCTTGTTATTTATGGGAAACAATTTTATTTGGAACTGTTATCACACAATGTGTAGCTACCCACTAAAGGTATCCCATCCAGAACGGTAGAGGTGGGGTAGCTAATCGGTGACACCGCAAGGGCCTCATCCACTACAGGTGAAGGGTAGTTGCCACACCGAACGTGCTCTTGTCGCTTTAGATCAATCCAGAGAATGACCAAGGGGGACACCCTACCAGCCCAAGAAGCCTAGCGCACCTACTCAAGACACTCCTAGGGTAAGCAATGAGTGGAAGAGGAGAGATAATGAGTGAGGTAGACTAGATCTAAGAAATGGATGCGGTATAGAAGTTAAGGTGCAATTGGGGAGGTTTATAGAATAGGAAAAATGACCCAACTTGATAAGGAAAATACCACAATGAGTTAAGCAAAGTAGATCTAGAAAGATCTAGCCACATACAAGAGAAACCTAAAGGACCCACTTAGGAAATTATGTGAAAGTGGACAAAGAAAACCCAAAAGCTAGATCAGAGCATGGGATGACTAGATTGGGATGCTTAAATGATGGATCTATGAAAATCAAGTGGGTTCAAGCATACCCAACTGATAGATATGAAGATTTGGCCACCCACCCAAAGGGGGCGCCCCCACTTGGAGAGACTAGTGCTAGATCCCGGGGCAAATGGAGTTTGATTTACGCAAAATTCAATAACTAGGGTTTATTCAACAATCTCCAAGTGGATTTTGACGGTCGTCAGAAAAAACTCACCAGATCTATCAGATCTAAAAAACTAGGGTTTGAAGAGAAAGGGTTTTATGATGACAATTGGATTAAGCCTAAGAAATGAACGCCTTATCGAGATTGATGACTGAATGAGGGATATTATCAAATTTTAGTGAACCATTTTGAGGATTCTTTGTAAAGAAGTGGACCACTTGGGGGTTGTAACAAAGAACACTCTTGGTCAGACTCACTCATAAGCAAATGTTCTTCATTAGATTTTTCATTATACTCATTCATTTGGAAAGAAGGTAAATTGATAAGATCATTTTTAGGCTCATTATCATCCTCGTATATTTTTATAATTGACTCAAGTGAAGTTTGATTATCATTTTGATCTTCTTCTTCTCAAATAATATGACCGGGGTTAAAATTGGAATTTTGATCAATTGAACATTGATTTGAGATTTCATCAACCAAACAATGATTGTGGAATCGCTCTTCAGAAAGATATTCGATAGACTCAAAGATAGGATGCTCAACTTCATATTCTTCTTTATGATGATCAATGAGCTCCTCTTCATAAGTCAAATCTGGCTATGTGCCTTCTTTAGGTAATGATGACAAAGTATCCAATATGATTCAATTAATGTCATGTTCAATTTCATTTTGATATCTATCGTGGTTATCCCTAAGATACTCTGTGACATTTCTATTTCTTGATGGATCACTCATAAACTTAATCACAGGCACACTCACCATTAGTTCAGGAGAGGAAAAAACAAATTGATAAGGACAATAATTACTTATATCATCATCATTATCCTGATCATCTTCATCAAATTGATTCTCAACATCACAATCATTGCTTAACCGAGGCTCTAAAGGTTCATCAGTGTTTCTCCCCCGTTCCTTTTTTAACAAATCAGTAAACATATCATAACCAGTGATGAATCTTGGTGCTAAATGATCAAACCATAACCAGTCATCCCCATCTAAGGATTCACCAAGGGCCCGCATGTAAACATCTTCATCATCTACACCCCTAACTTCCATATGATCCCAAAGTATTTGCAAATGATCCTCAATAGATATGGCATTGTTTCCATAGAAACGAGACAACTTTTTGATGTAATCTTTTGGCATAGAATGAGGCGCCCCATTTATTTCAGAGAATTCAAAAGGAGATAGCTTGGCTTGTGTTCTAACTACTCTGGCTTCTCAACTTGGCATTTGATTTAAATGTCTAACTAGATTACGAGAATCATTCAACTAGTTTCTTTGATTGCAAGGCCTTGGCTGGGTTTGATGTTTACTAATCGAATCAATATAATTTATTGGGGATACTTCATTACAGGGATGAGGAAATTGGTGGGAATGATAAGGAACATGATAATTAGGCTCATATCCATAATTATACCAAGAATTTGATCTCCATATATTCCTTTCGACATTTTTCTTTTTAAGCTTAGCTATTGTTTTATTTAATTCTTCAATGGATTGAAGAAATACGTCCGAGTTCATTATGGCTTATGGTATGGGTTCGCTTCTCAGTGGAGCCGCGTTATGGAGCTGTCAGGTGAGATACTAATGAAATCACCGAAAGATATGTCATTGGGGAAGTATGATGCAAGAGAGAAACAAGTGAATGTGAAATTATGAAAAGGGAAATCATTCACTTAACCTAATCCAAATGCGATATGATTCAGAAGATAAGAGTGAAGTACTACTCGCAGACACTAGAGGTAAGCCTCTACCTTCCCTAGAAACGATGCCAAAAGATGTTATTACACAATGTGTAACTACCCACTAAAGGTGTCCCATCCAAGACAATAGAGGTGGGGTAGCTCATTGGTGACACCGTAAGGGCCTCATCCACTACGGATGATCTACAAAACTAGGGTTTGAAGAAAGAGGGTTTTATAATGACAATTGGATTAATAACAAGAAAAAATAAAATAAATGCAAATGTACCTGGAAATACTTTCTACTAACCTTGTGTGATGATGATCTTGCCTCTCTGATCAATTACGAGCATTTTTTATTCCTCTCCAAGTGAAATCGCTAGTCCTTCCAAGATGCCAAGCGCTCCCTCCTCTTGCAAAAGATATCTTCAATGAGAATCGATTTGCAAAAATATGGATGAAATGACAAAGAAAGATGAATCAAATAACATCAAGATGGCCACAAGACACAATAAAGATACTCCTTGAACCAATGGCAATTTGAGAGAATGCTATGGAGCTCCGTCACAATAACGCCCGTACCCAAATCGATTCCTTCACCGAGTGGGTGGCAACCTGCAAAAAATATTAGAAATACATAGATCCATAAGAATGCTAGAGAGAATAATACTTTCCAATCTCCACACAAGATTTTCAACAAAGCTTCCAAGGGTTTTGCAAAAATATTTTATTATTCCAAGAGCTCAAGAGCCAAAAACCTTTTTACAAATGAGAGAACATCTCAATATATAGATCTCTCCAATACACAAAACCTAGATCCAAAAAGATCAAGGGTCAAGATCAAAAGATAATATCATCCTAATCTATGACTACGATTAGCCGGATACATCACATATGGATCAACTCACTAAATGAGGGGGGCACATCACTAAAAATGCCCAATGAGGGGGCGCACCACATAAAAATGATCAATAACATAAAATATCACATGGTGGGGGCTAGGAGGTTACAACATCCTTCACTAGCATGGCCCCATGGCACAACAACATGGCGTGGTGCCAAGTAATATAAATGAGTGATAAAAATCACTAGGGAATCTCCCTCAAAGTACATCAAAACACCCTCTAATTACATAAATCAAAGATGTGTGGACCCCAAGTGGAGTGAAGCTCATGCCAAACAATGAAGGTGACCCAAACACTACACCTCAAACCAATTCCATGCCATTCCTTTACCTAAATTGCCCAAATTGATTTCCTCATTAGCCAGTTTTTATCACTAAACTGCTTCCTTGAGAACATAAAACTGTCAAAATCTCACCCGAGAAACATCTATGCAAAAAATTAACTGCACAGATGTGTTGGGAACCCTAGGTATATGGTACAATCACATGGATGCACCCCAAGGATCCACTCTAGCTCCCTAGGATATCTCACCAATATCTACACTGTGTTTTATTTTTAATTTCCTAGGGAAAAATTCCTGAAAGACCTATATCTTTCTTGCAACTACCCGAAACCGAAAACTAGCTACACCAATGGACTCAAAATGTCCAAATCAACTAGGAATGAGTACTTATACACAATATGTCCATCACAAAGGTACATCAGAAGCCCCATCCATGTCAGAACCATAATAATAATAAAGCCTGTAAATGTTAATAATCATAAAATTAATACAAGCCATCATAGAAAATCACCATCTGAAGCATGGATATGTCTAATGGACACCTGTAGACCATAAATAATAATCATCCATAACCATCGGTCTATAACTCATCCTCGACCATACTCTTGGCTTGGTCAACACTGGGTTGACCAGGTCAAGACTGTTGAATTTTAATGGTTATATCAGATCTTAAAACATTTAGCATCATAATAGCATAACCATAAGCCAAAAGATCACTGAAATATAGACAAGCACAACCATACAAAAAGAACACAAAGATTTATCCTAGGAAAACCCCAGCAAAAGCTTCCTCAATATAGATGCCCCAAAAGATAAAAGGTAAAACCAAAAAGACTGATACTCCTCCTTCTCCAGCTACAACTCTCTCTCTCTCTTATGCGCTACACAAGTGGGTGTGAATATGTTCAAATGAGAAGCACCTCACCTCTATTTATATTCTTTCGTTCACTTAATATTTAACTCAATTATGTAGGCTCAAGTAATCCTAACTTAGTTATGTAGGCTTGAGTAACCACAACTGGGGTACTAATGACCCGACTTACAATGAAGGGGACTTCCTTATGAATCTTATCAATTCTCCCGATTAGGAACATCGAGGTACAAATAAATACAAGTGATTCCCCCAATAGGAGCATCGGGGACCACTAAAATATATTTAGAATATTCTTCGAAGTTACAATAATTCAACACTCCCCCTTAATGAGAAGTGTATTCTACAACAACAACAACAGTAGGAGAGAGAGAAGGCATCATCAACATCATCAAGGTGATACATCTATAAATCATTGGAAGCTTTCCATCATCCTTAATATATAGTATTCATCTTCAATCTTTAGCAGCAGCAACACTTTGACTGCTCGATCGATAACATCATCATCAACACTTTGACCTTTCGATCAGCAACATCATCATCAGCACTTTGAATTTTCGATCAGCAACATCATCATCATCAGCAATTTGACTTTTCGATTAGCAACATCATCATCATCAGCACTTTGACTTTTCGATCAGCAACATCATCATCATCATACTCTAATCTTTTGATCAGCAACATCATCATCATACTCTGAACTTTCGATCATCATCATCATCATCATCATCATCATACTGTGATATTTCGATCAACATCATCATCATCATCATACTCTGATCTTTCGATCAATACATCATCATCATCACTCTCTGATATTTCGATCAAGAACATCATCATCATCACACTCTAGTCTTTCGATTCTTTTGATCAAGAACACCATCATCATCAACAACCTACAATCCATAATACGAAGACGAATGTCTTCAGATCACTTTTGGACTTAAGTCCAGGGATGATACAATCCTACAACATTCACAGGGACTGAAGTCTCTGGATACATTTTGAACAAAATTTCAGGGATGATGCAATCCCACCACATTCTCAGGGACCAAAGCCTCTGGATACCTTTTTGAACCGAAGTTCAGGGATGATACAATCCTACAACATTCATGGGGATCGAAGCCTCTAGATACATTTTGAACAAAAGTTCAGGGATGATGCAATCCCACCACATTCTCGGGGACCAAAGCCTCCGGATACCTTTCTGAACTGAAGTTCAAGGATGATTCAATCCCACCACATTCTCGAGGACCAAAGCCTCCGGATACCTTTCTGAACCGAAGTTCAAGGATGATGCAATCCTACCACATTCTTGGGTACCAAAGCCTTTGGATACCTTTCTGAACCAAAGTTCAAGGATGATGCAATCCTACCACATTCGAGGGGATCGAAGCCTCCGGATACCTTTCTGAACCGAAGTTTAAGGATGATGCAATCCTACCACATTCTCGGAGACCGAAGCCTTCGAATACCTTTCTGGACAAATGTCCCGAGAGGATACAATCCCTCTTCATTCTTGAGGACCGAAGTCACCGGATCACTTCTAGACAAATGTATTAGGATTATACAATCCCTCTTCATTCTAGAGGACCGAAGTCATCGGATCACTTCTGGACAAATGTCCAAGGATGATACAATCCCTCTTCATTCTCGAGGTCCGAAGTCACCGGATCACTTTAGGACAAGTTTCTAGGGATGATACAATCCCACTACAACATCACTGCCCCCCCTTTCAAGGAAGGTCTTTTCGCACAACACCAATCTTGTCTCGAAAGTGTTCGAACTTTACCCAAGACATAGGCTTCATCAACACATTAGTGTTGAATCATCATCTTGTAACATCGTCATCTGAACCATCATCATCTACATCTTCAGTATGTGAATACTGAACTATCATCATCTGTATCTCCAGTATGTGAATACTGAACTATCATCATCTATATCTCCAGTATGTGAATACTAAAAGCATCATCATCTATATCTTCAGTATAGAAATACTGAAAGCATCATCATCTCTATCTTCAGTATAGAAATACTGAATCGCCATCATCTACATCTACAGTATGTAAATACTGAAACATCATCTATATCTTCAGTATGGCAATACTGAAACATCATCATCTGCATCTTATCTCGTATGTCAAAATACCGGATTTCTATGTGCTTTGATGGAACACAGGGTTCTTTGTCATCTTTATACAACTCTGGTTATCACATAGAATCATTGTAGTATCCATCTCTAGGTCAAAGATACCTGACATCATCTTCCGAAGCCATATGGCTTCACAACTAGCAGAGCAAGCTGCTGTGTATTCTGCTTCGGTCGTGCTAAGAGCAATACTGGACTGTTTCTTGCTAAACCATGAACTCATAGTAGACCCTAGACAATAACATCCACCTGATGTGCTTCTTCTGTCTAAGACACTTCCAGCCCAATCTGCATCTATATAGCCATACAATATGTAATCATGGTTTCCATCATAGTATAGATCAAAGTCTATTGTCCCTTTCAGATATCTCATCACATGATTTGAAGCTAGCAGGTGAACCCCTCTAGGTTGAACTAGATATTGACTCAAGGTGTTTACAGCAAAACAAATGTCTAGTTTGGTATTGGTTAGATACATCAACAACCCAATAATTTGCCTGTATTGAGTCACATCCACTAACTCTGACGAGTCATCAGCTAACAACTTCAGGTTGGAATCCATGGGTGTGGCCATGGCTTTGCATTCCAACATATCGAATCTTTTCAATATATCTACTACATACTTTCCCTAGTTGAGAAAGATTCCTTCTGAACTTTGCCGAACTTTACCTTACTTCCAAACCTAGGAAACAATGTATTAACCCAAGGTCTTTCATCTCAAATTCTTCAGCGAGCTTCTTCTTTCTTTCCACAATCTGTTTCTCATTCCTTGTCAGAAATAAATCATCCACATATAGTAATAGTATGACAATTTCATCTTCTATAACCTTGTAATAAAGGTTAGGATCGGATTTACTCTTGGTATAGTCCAAGCTCGTTAGGAAACTATCCATCCTTCCATACCAAGCTCTAGGAGCTTGCTTCAAGCCATACAGGGCCTTCTTTAGTTTGCATACATGAGTCCTTCTGTCTTCAACTTCAAATCCTTGTGCCTGTTCTATGTGTACTTCTTCTTCAATCACACCATTCAGGAAGGTTGTCTTCACATCCATCTGGTGTAAGTCCCACTTCATCATGGATGCAAGTTCCATGATAGCTCTTAATCGAAGTATACCGTGCTACTGGTGCAAATGTTTCTTCATAATCAATTCTCTCCTTCTGAAAGAAACCTCTAGCCACAAATCTTGCTTTATACTTATCGATACTTCCGTCAGCTGCATGTTTTATCTTGTAGATCCATTTGGAGGATACCACACTCTTGCTTTCCAGTTTGGTTACTATATCCCAAACATAATTATGGTATTCTTCCATCATCCTATTAGGTCATCGGCATATCCTAGTTTTCCACATTCAACCTTGAAGGTTGGAACCCACTTTACTCTTGGTAAAGTCTTGGTCTATCAGGAAGTTATCCATCATGTCGTACCATGTCGAACTTAGAGTTCTTCTATAGTCACTCCCCCTGAAGCGGAGCATCATCTTCCCTCTTCTCTGCTTGATATATACTTCTAGTGTGTCTGGTCAATAAAGTATGTCATGTCATAGTCTATTCTTTTTTAGGCAAACCACGAACCTTGCTTTGTACACTTGTTCTTGTAGATCCATATGGAAGATACTATGGAATTCCCTTCAAGCCTCGAAACCATATCGTAGACATCATTCCCCATGATCGACTGTTACTCTTTGATCATAAATTCTTTCATAGCTGAAAAGGTTAGCATCAATGATGTCACCCAACTGTGTTACACAACTAGAGTGTATCTGAGGCCTCTTACTTTGGTTTGGAAGTCTCACCATTATTTTCTTCATCTTGAGTTATCTCTCGTACCCATGGTGGTATTCATCCTTCGAGGTGGATCTACCGCTCTCTAAAGCTCTTTGTTCTGTCACGGTGTCTCTGACCCTGGGAGCTTCAGATTCATGTTTATTGGAGTGAATCTTGAATTGTCATCACTTGTTCTTCGGAACAAGTCTCATCATTCTTTTCTTGTAAGTAGTTGTACATGACCTTTCTTATGTTTTATTCGTTTCGTGGGTAGACACCTTCTTGATCCTTCTGCTTCATCATCTTCTTCATTCATGACATCATCATTTCTTATCCAAATGCTAAGATAAATAAGAGGTTCTTCAAGAATTGAGTTCTTCATATTCCTCATCGCTTGGGGGGTCTTCTCTGAATCATGAGCGCTTGATCTTCAGTTGCTCCCATCTTCTCTTCTCTTATTATGAGTCGAGTTTTTTCTTGTGTAAGGATTTAGCCTCATTTTCCTTTGGAACTGGAACCTCTCCACTTATGTAGGTGTCCAATTCATTTTCTTCAATAACCAGTGAAACCCTATGCTTCCATGCTTGGAAGTTTTTCATCTTCACCAAGCTTTTCATCAAGCTGGGGTGCTAGGTCATTTTGAAGTGAGAACCTCAAATGTAAATGGCAAAAGATGAGATCTTACCGGTTTGAGGTGTTCGTCCTGGTTCTGGATCTAGCTGATCTAGGGTTTGTCAGAGAAACCCTAATTTTCAAAACTTGGAATCTTTCAGATATGATTGGATAGAAATATGTGCCTCCTAAAGACGAGCTAAGTAGCATATTCATTTTCCCAAAACTGTGATCAGAATTGCAAAATATCTTATGCCCTAGTTTTCTTCAGTTTCTTCTGCAGAATGCCTGATATTGTTTATGCAGTATCTATGAAATTACTACTCCTATGTATCTAAAATTTCGTACTGAGGTATCCTCATCTGTCTACTTTTCAACACCATAGGTTTTAATAGAATTAGTTTCACGAATTGGGACTTATGCGCGTTTTACCAAGGTGACTTATTTCAGGACTGTTTAGAAGAGCGAACTTGTACGGACTGCCACGTGTCACTGTTTCATCTTCGAGGTCTGAAATTTTTACCACATAAAGTAAATTCTATGCCCTTTTTGAAAAATCTTTCAAAATGTCATTTGGACCTTCATATCCCGAGATATAGCAACTATCCCTAGGTCACATGTTTAAGGTTGAATCCTGAGAGAGACTAGAACCCTAACTTGGAGGAATCATATCTCCTAGAATATAGAGAATCTGAGGCTGAAACTTTTACACACTGTACATCAGGAATTTATATTCGGCCTGTAAAATTTTCTGCTCCTGATCCTTCTCCAATCTCAAGAAATATCCAATCTACCAAAACTACTAGTTTTAGGGTTCTCAAGAATGAAACCCTAGTCTTCAATAGCTGTAGTTGTAGCACTGTTTCGGCTGCACAATGACTTCTTTCAGGGTGGCTCTAATACCATGTTGAATTTTAATGGTTATATCAGATCTTAAAACATTTAGCATCATAACAGCATAACCATAAGCCAAAATATCACTGAAAGATAGACAAGCACAACCATACAAAAAGAACACAAAGATTTATCCTGGAAAAACCCTAATGGGAAAAACCCAACAAAAGCTTCCTCAATATAGATGCCCCAAAAGATAAAAGGTAAAACCAAAAATAATAATACTCCTCCTTCTTCGGCTACAACTCTCTCTCTCTCTCTCTTATGCGTTACACAAGTGAGTGTGAGTGTGTTCAAATGAGAAGCACCTCACCTCTATTTATATTCTTTCGTTCACTTAATATTTAACTCAGTTATGTAGGCTTGAGTAATCCTAACTTAGTTATGTAGGCTCGAGTAACCACAACTGGGGTACTAATGACCCGAGTTACAATGGAGGGGACTTCCTCATGACTCTTATCAATTCTCCCGATCGGGAACATCGAGGTACAAATAAATACAAGTGATTCCCCCGATAGGAGCATCGAGGACCACTAAAATATATTTAGAATATTCTTTGAAGTTACAATAATTCAACAAATACTGATCAAATGATGACCTACGTGCTAAATTTTGATACAACAAAGTACAAAATGGACATGCATGCTCAATTATATACGCTAGAAGTGACACTCAAGTACAAATAGATTCTGTTGGCAAGTATAAGCACAATACATATATAATAATCTAAATCAAAATGATTAGTTTCTTTATACAATAACCTCCAGTGTATACTCATTTATAGATTTAGCCCTTTTGCTAGTCAAGGGTGAAGGGGACTAAAACCAGGTAAGGCCAAAGGGATGACTTGTTAATTTGATGTTGTAAGCACCTGGGATAAAGGTCAAGGGGATCCACACAACACATAAGTTGGAGTAGGTGAACAATAGGGAATGGCAGTGTCTCACATATCGGTGGAATGATGAGAAGGATCCACTAGACTTTAAACAATCAACCTTTTTATACATTATTTGCACAACATTATTATATGAGTTAACCTCTAAAGGCATGTGCCCTAGTAAGCCTTTTGGGCTTCCAAAAAATGACAAAGACATAACCTTTTGGGGCCAGTCTCTCCGTGTTGATCTGTGGGTGCAAATGAGACTTACATTATACAAAAAATGAGTGTTCATGCTCTAGCCATCGACATTATTTCTTATTATTAACTTGCCAACCTCCAAGAGCAGGTGCCTTGGAAAGCCTTCCGGGCTTCCAAAAAATGACTAAGGCTCAGCCTTGAGGGGATTTCCTCACCATGATACCCTGTGGGGATAAATGAACCTTACATCATACAATGGATGAGTGCTCATCTCTTGGAAACTAGCTAGTTTTATTTTTTATTTGCAATAGTGTCTAGAGACACTTTTATTTTGCTGGCAGGGCATCCATTTAGATAACTTTAAGCTTCAATGCCTTAGTGTCTAAAAACACTTCTTTGGTAGGACTACTTGTGTTCAAGACCTAGAGGTAGAATTTCTCTGTGACAAATATCACATAAACAAACACCGAGGCCCAAATTATACATGGAGACTTACTCCAACATAGAGGTGAAGGTGGGGGAAATCCCAGATGTAACTAGTCAAGTTACAAGTCAAGGTTAACCAACAAAAAGGGAAGGCAATGGATGGAGGGAGACAATGGAGATGGTGCCAAGACTAGCAAGCTATGTCCCTAAAGGGGAATGACCAAATCCATACTAGGAGTAGGGCAAGTCTAATGAGTATACAAAATAATCTCTCGATCAAAACAACTAAATAATTTATACTTTAGATTCCAAGTAAACCAAGATAAAGTATTGCCAACATATAATCAATATCAATTGAGTCTCACTGCTAAAATAGGTAACAGAGCAGCATCAAAATCCATATGCACAAACCATAATATCACCTGGGTCGTATACTTGCACTGGATCTGAAACCAATCTGAAGATCACTAGAACAATTGTTGTTGCTACATATCACGGGAACTATAATGATCTTTGCTTTGGGTCATGAAAGAATGGCTAACTCACTCATCGAATCTAGGGTCATGAGGCTCAGTCATGGCATAGAACTAGTCAATATGGATACTTTGGATCTGCAGAAAGTGGGAGATCATTAATTGGTGACTCATCATCTGCTGACCTCATAGTAAAGGACTGGTTCAAAGAACTGCATAGTACTGCTCATGAACAAAAGTAGCCCAGCTACTATATATGTGACAACAGGAACTTTCCTTCAAGGCTTACATTGCTCTAATCACCCCAATGATAGTTTGTTGTCTTTCCATTTGGACCTCAATATTGGCTTGAGAGATGGCATTTGCAATGTTCTATATTCATCTTGCCTTTTTTTTTTCATGCTCCGACATAGTGTACCATTTCTAGACCTCCCGAGGAGGAGTAAGAGGTAACATTGGGTAGAGGCTTGGATTTAGATCTAGTGCAATAATGGTGCCCTGAATAGCTTGATTCTGAGAAAGATGAGGTTTTAGAGTGATATGGAGTTGTGGAAACCTTGAGTATTTTTCCTTCCTCTTCCTCAATTTGGATATGGGAGGTGGAGGGTTGTTGGGTGGGAAATCTAAGAGGGAAGGATGAAGGGGGAGATGTAGGAGGGTTTGGTAGGGGTGGATGGTTCCAGGGAGGAAGGGGAGGGTTTGAAATATCAAGAATTAATGACAAAGGGATAACCCTTTTATGATGAGGGCATCCCAAGTTGGTGATTCCTTGATATTTTTAAGGGCTCTCGAGAGTTAGTCTCCATAGCTAGAGTGGGAGATGGAGGGATTGGTGGAGGGGGGTGAAGAAGGCACTTGGGATTTTCCTATGTGATGTTCCAAGAATGGATTTGGTTCATAATGCACAGGGAAGTGAGGCTTACCTAAAATTTGCTCCTCCTCTTTGAGCTTCTCCAATAATTTTCCAACTACCACTTTATGGGGGTAGGTGTAATGAAGGTGTCCTATCTCTTCACAGTAGCAACTTTGGAAGGGTATCTTAATGAAATCTAGTCTCTTCTAGTGAGTGATATTCCTATATAGGAGCCCAATTCCTTTTGGGAGACCTTCATTTAAGTCTATTTCCACACATATCTTGATATTGATAAGTTGTCCTTATCAAATGCATGTTCATCATATTTTGTGTGCTTGCAAATCTTGTTGCCAATTTGTTTCAAAATCCTTGAAGGTCATAATTACAAGGGGATATTTGGTAGTTTAGCTCGAATCTTTGTGATCCTCTCCCTATCTAGATCAAAACTTGACACCTAGTGTTTGAGGTAAAGGAAAGCTGCATTATGGATCGACTATGTTCTATCCCTATCTTGTTTGTTCTTCAAGAGAAAGGTGATGAAATCCCTTCACCTAAAATGAAGTTTAGGAGCATAACCAATTGATTTGGCCCACTTTGACCCCACCCAACCTTTGAGGGATTTTCGTACATTTCCAATAAACAGATTTTTTCTATGAAAGCCATATTAGAGTATTGTAGAATAATAATTTTTACCTCCAATTTGGGCACATCTAAAAGCATGCATCAAGTTCTCTATTTGATACACTTTATCTTCTTTCACTTTGTAGCCAAGGGAGAGAGGTATTTGCCCCCACCTACAATTGGCTTAGAGATTTGATCTTGGTTTGGAGTAGGAGGAGATTCTCATGTATTGAGGGCTTTAACTGGGTCCACAATCAGAAAATCCAACAATGGGTATTTGCCCCCACCTACAATTGGCTTAGAGTTTTGATCTTAGATTGGAGTAGGAGAAGAGTCCCATGTAGTGAGGGACTTAACTACGTCCAAAGGTAAAAAATCCAAGAGTGGTTTTACTAGGTGGTGGTATGCCTTAGAGTTGATATTGGGTAAAGGGTTTGTCGATGCTTTTTCCAATATCTTCTGGCATCTTCATTTTATTGCTCCAATGATGATGTTCTTGGCATCTTCATTTTCTTGCTCCGATGATGATGGTCATGTGAGAGAGGGGAGGAGTTGTGCTTCAGAAAGATTGCTATGGAAGTCTAGATGATGATAGGATGTGGGGGGGGGGGGGACTTGAGAAAGATTGCTATGGATGTCTAGATCATGATAGGGGCTTTATGGTATGCTTAGAAAATTATGGAAGCATTGTATTGAGTTCTGGCTACAGAATTATCGTATCTCCTCATGAATATTATCATCGACTTACTCTGACCGTCATATGTCAGTCTGGAATGCCAAACTCCCAAACTGGTCATTGGATAGTATATAGAGTAGTGGACCACTTCTGGTCTGCTAATTTGTTCTTACAAATATCTTGTTGCAGACTGCTTTAGAATTTCTAAAAAAGCAGAAACAAGATGCTTCAATTTATGGACCTGCGAGAAATGAATGGACTTTCCTGTAGACCCTAGAATACGTTCAATTCCCCAAATGTGATATCAGTAGAATTCCATTTAGAACAGTATTTTATGCCTTCCTGCTTCCTTTCTATGTGACTTGTCCCTTTTCTTGTTTCTGCATCAGACTCTCTTGCATGTTGTAGGTGTTGACTGAATGCTCTGAACAAAGCAGGATTGAGCAATATTAAAGCAGCAATACCTCTTGATCCATATGTGTAAGAGGGAGATATACCATCAGAGGGAGAATTCAGGACAGATGTTAATGATATCATGATACAGATTTGTTAGTTTCTGGCTAACAATGGGGCACCTTTTACAATTAGTATCCTACCCATTTCTAAGTTTGTACACTAATGAAAACTTCCTTGTGGATCTAACATTTTTTTATTGTACTGGCCAACCATTGGTTGATGGAAATCTCCGCTACACAAATGTATTCGATGCAGCTCTTGATACACTGCTTTGGGCATTAAAGGAGGTAGGGTTCCCTAATTTTTTCATCCTTGTGGGAGAAGTTGGTTGGCCTTGATGGTGGTAAAAATGGAAATATCAATTATCCACAACGGTTTAATCAGGGCCTTTTGAAGCATATAATGAGCAGCCTAGGTGATCTGGAAACACATCTATTTAGTCTTGTTGATGAAGATGCAAAAAGTATTGCACCAGATAACTTTGAAAGGCATTGGGGCATTTTCCAGTATGATGGGACGCCCAAGTAGGCACTTGTAAGTTGTACTATCAGGTGTACAATCAGCATAATGGTGCTTGTGGGTTTAATAATATGGCCATTGTTACTGACTGACCCCATCACAAGGGACCCGTAAATTGGAGATCCAGATAGCGATTTAAGTTTTTTAGAAGATAACTCTAAAAAAATTTCAGGCATCAATTCCATCAATGATAGGTATGTTGATCGCTTGGCTTGGCTTGATGACGAAGCTTGTGTAGTAAGATACCAATTTAGATGCAGCTTGTGCACTAAGAAACCACTTTAGATAACAGTTAGGTGAATATTTTCATGTCAAAGGACAACTTTTCTAGAATACAAACTCTGAAACTAGTTGAGGAGTAAGTATAAACACAAATATGAATTTTTTTAGAAGATTCAAACACTTTTTTTGTTTTGGAACTTTGACAATGTGAAGAAATTGCTAGGCATTAATTAAAAATAACAGAGTTGGTTTCTGCAAATTGCACAAAATCTTCGGTTGTAGATCAAAGTACCTGAGCCAAATTGGTTGCCGCTTGGGTTAACATCTTTAACAGCAGCTCTTCTCATGAAGATCTTGTATTGAAATTGGGAATGAGTTTGTGACGTCGTACGAATTGATCTTCCTATTTTCGTTTCAAAGAGGCGATAACCTGCATAGACTTGCTTCTGTAAGGACAGTCCCGCTAGCATTGGCAATGGCAGAATCAACACTTACATCCGTTACTAATTTACTAATTTACTCGGTTTGAGTGAATATGAAAAATATTTATTTTATTGACACTTGCTGCATAAGTTGGCAGCTGGCTTTACATGCAAGAACAGAACATGTGAATTGAGCGAATCAGCAAGCCGGATAAGCTTACAAAAAGCCGGCAACAATACAGACAAAAACCAAAAACATGTGAACGTTTTTCATAGAGCATTGCATATTTTTTACAAGTGTTTAAATCTAATACAAAATGGATCCATACAAGATGGATTCAAACCAAGATGGGGTCTTGGCGAAATGCTTTTCCCATTTTCCTTTGTTTTTTATTTTATTTTTACTGTAGTTTCTATTAGGTATTATTTAGAAACTAATCTGAATTATCATTAGGTGTTTAGTTTAGAGTATTCAAAGGGAAGGTTCAAGTAAAATCTTTGGATCTTTATTATTGGTTTGATAATTTCAAGTGCATGATGAAAGAGTTTTTTTTATTATCTTTTCATCATATTTATAAAAAGTTGAACTTGAAAGCTGATATTTTTTCAAAATTGGAAGTGGGCAACATGGATCAAAGGATAAAGTACAATTGAAACTATAGATCGAAGAATAAAGTACAATTGGAACTGTAGATCAAAGAATAAAGTACAATCTCTTCTCTTCTGGAACTATGTGCAGCTCTGGAAGCTTGGTTCTTTTCAGTGAAATACTTTGTTGTTTTGGAATCAGTGTTATGTTTCATAGTGATGAAGCCTGTATTTGTTGGTGAAGTTTACTCTAGGTCTGGTTATGGAAGAATTTTGGATGTGCTTTTGTTAAGGAAGGTGATAATTTTGGATGATAAGACTTTATATTATATTTATCTTCAGTTACTGCTGGTTATGATGTTAAAAATTGATCATTAAGTCTGATGTAATTTTGATATAGCTTTTCTAATATATAGAAAATATTTTTTCTTACTAGAAAAAAAAATGTAAAACTAAACTATATATAGTTAGTTGGCATTATTTAAAAATCCAAATGATAGATGATTGTTTAATTTTGACATTGACATTTGATATTTGATTAATATACTTTTAAACATCTAGCCAATTTTGCTAATTCGCTCTCTATGTTTTCTTTTTTTTTCACACAGAAAATATAACTTTGTAATATTGAAAGTTGTGTCTTACAATCTGTCTGTGGAATTTACATTGTAACTTAGCTCTTCCTATGGCCTTATGATTGATTCGTCCAGAGCAATACCTTAGTTTTTGGCATATTAGACATTGGATTAGTCTAGTATTCTATTCTATATCCATACATCTAAGCGTAGAATCCAGCTAACTAATGTTTATAGTGTAATGGTACCCACAAATCAATTCGCTTATTCTTTTAGGGGTGAGTGTTTTATGAAATAAGTTAAATTTTAGATGATTTGTATTTTTTTTTGTGTCAATTTTATTGGAATTAGTATCTTTGAAATTACTATTTTGATTGTATAAATATATTAAGTATTCTTAATTACTCTTAAGATATTCTGATTATATATTTTCAACCATCTAAAACTATTATTTCTATCAGATTTTAACTAAAAAACTAAGTAAATATTCAATACAAATCATCTAAAATTTTCTGTAATTTTCATCCTTCATTTCCTTTTTTAAAATTATTGATTATATGTTTCAACAATGTATTCGCTTGTCTTTAATTTTTGTCATTAAAAATTGCTTAATTAAACACATTAAATGACTTAATTAGTCAAGTTGAGAACACACATTCAAAGTTGTGAGAAGATAAATATTGGATATTTTATGGGTATTCATGTTAATGTTAATGTTAATATTATTGTTTTAATGAATGTTTTTTATATAACTTTTTCTACTCAACTTTGGATTAAGTATAAGTATATTGTGTTGTATATGAAATGATTAAATTTTAAATTAATACATTATTAAACAAATTTATTGTAACAAAAATTAGTTTTTATTAAAAAAAAAAAAAATCAAGAAATGGAGTGGGGGCCAATGCATTTTCATCATTAACTAAGATAAATCATAAAAAGAAGATTACCTTATGTAAATAATAATTAAATAATTTAGCATTTTAGAATATATATATATTCCAAGAAAAAAAATATCTTTATTCTGATCGAATAAACTTGAATTGCTCACCAGTTTTCTCTTACTATAGACCATACTAAAAGGGAAGTACATCTATTTCTTTTTTCTACTTTGTTCTTGTTAAGTTATAAGCATATATAATGATTTTCAATCCGATCTCTATATATAATTTAAAAATTAATATTATATTTGTTAAAATTTACTAGGTTTAATATAAATATTTTATTTTATATTTGATTTTAATTATTATTTTCTAAACATTAATAAAATTATATTATCTTAATTAATTGATTTTAAAATGAATAACACATGGGAAACCAAACCAAATACTATTAAATTTATAACCATAATCTTCTTAAAAAAATAAAATAGTTTTCATTAAATGATATTTTTGAATAAAGATAAGTTATTAATAATATTTAATCATATCAAATAAGCATAAATAATATTGTTAAATAAAGATAAATTTATTATTTATTTTTTAATATTTTTTAACATTAACCATACAACTTATTTCATATTTTTTTATAATATATAATAATTTAATTTATTTGTTTTTATTATTATATATATTGAAAAATAGTTTTGAACTTACTATATTTTTAAAATTAATGGACATGATTTTATAGCATATCTCTTTTTTGATATACTAATGTATTATTTCAATATGAGTTTTTTAGTTTCGACCTTTTTTAATTTATTTATGCATCAACCAAGAACTACTAATTATTTATGTATCAACCAAGAGCTAATATATATATATCACGTTTTTTATCAAATAAAATAAGTTTTTGTAGATGTTGTGATTTTCACAAATAAGGGGTACTAAGATATTCCTTTTTTGATTGCATGCAGAAACCTATTAAAAGGAGCGATATAGTAGAATGTGAATACTTTGTTTATATATATATATATATATATTTCTGATTTAAAATTACTAAAATCAATCTGAATAATGCATTTATCTCATCTTCTTGCAATTTAAGAAAAACATAGCGCTAATCCATCCTAAATTCTACTAACATGCCCATCCTAAAAATACATATTTTAAGAAACTAAATTTCATAAAAGAGATAACTATATTCATATGGAAACTATCTATGCTTAATTAGAACACATTAATATTAATTTGTAATTAATCACGATCAACTACTTCAAATTTCTACTTTTAACAAGTATTTATCCAATTAACTTTTATATTGAACTTTCCTTTAACAATTGTCGTATTATTTTAATATAAAGAGAAACAACATATTAATCAATATCATTATTATACATTTAAATTTATATATATTAAAAGTATTTACTACATTTAATACTTTTAAATGGGATAGTTATTTTCTTATTTATATATTATCCAGCATTTAACTATTTTTTATTAAGGTTTTTATTTTTATTTTTATTTTTATCAATATTTTTTTAAATGTAGGTTTCTAATAGTTCTTTTTGGACTATGTACAATTATTACATTAAAGCATTTCTAAAAGGAAACTACTTAAGCAACTTTGCTGCTATTTTCACTTGTTAGAGTCTAGTAGAAGCCTCTTTATCCATTATCTAACATCTTAACATATTTGTGTGTTGTGGGAGTGATTAGTGAACTTTTTCTTAGGGCTCCAGTTAAAATATAATAGTTAATTGTTTTTGTTATTGTAATCTTTAACACATGATTTTGGATTAATGAATCGATAAAAAAAATTTCATGTGGTTCACCACACCACATATCGAGGATCGCTACTTCCACGAATTCGTCCTTGAAATGAAATTTGCAAGGAACATGGGGTGGTTGAAAATTTCAAAACATTGGGGACTCTACAACAAGAACATCTTAAAGGCCACAACATGTCTAGCTGGGGAGGGCTAGGGGAGGGCTACATCCGATGGACTAATTGATAATTTGTTTTATTTAATAGAGTAGACAAATAACGTGGGCTACATCCAATGGATGTAAACAATCCTTATCGTAATTTACAATAACCATAAAATCAAGCCCCCAAATTGAAAATTGATGTTAGGAGTAGCACATTATTTCAAAAAATGGTATAATTATATAATTATATCATAATTTAAAATTGTATCTATTAAACCTCTTAGTAACACTATATAAAACTTGCACTATATTAAACAAAAATTATTCAAAAAATTATTAGACCGCTCTTTCCATATAAAATAAAAACTATTATAATAACAAAATATTAAAAACAATAACAAAACAAATGAAAAAAATTAATGTAATAACTAAATATTAAAAAACAAAATTTATTATAACAAAATATTATAGTGAGCTCAAACACTTCTCTCCAAGCTCTTTGAGCATAGGAATTCAATTTTTAAACAAACTAAATAACTAGTTTCTTTAGGTCTAATAGACCAAAGTTTGGTCTCAGTGGACATCAACCATCATCATCATCACTAAAAATTAAAAAATTAAAAACACATAAAAAAAAAGTTAATGTAATAACAAAATATTAAAAATAATACAAAAAAATTAATGTAATAATAAAATATTGAAAAAAACTTAAAAAACAAAATCACCTCTCCAAAGTGATGGTGGAGTGGACCTTAAAAGGTGGCTAAAAACTTTTCATAAAATTTTTATTTTCTTATATTATTTTGAAATTGAATTTTTTATTCCGTGTTTTATATTTGATTTTTATAATGCTATAAATTTAATTTTATAATATATGTTTTATATTTGTTTTTTTAATGTTTTATTGTGATGCTTAAATATTTTGATATGGTTTTTACATGTTATTGTAAATTTTTTTTAAGTCTATTCATCATTAAAGGGAGTTCTTGATATTCTTGGTTAATTTCATGTTATTGGTTTGAAATGTATTTATTTCCTCACATTTTTTTACAAAATTCCCCCCAAGAATGACTTATTTAAAAGAAAAGTTTTAATTTGTTGCCGCGTGCACCCCTTGCTCCCATGCACACCTCTCCCTGTTTTCTGCAAGCTTGGCACCGTAGTCATGGCTTCAAGAGGGGGCTATGAGGATCCCCCCTCCTCCCGAGTTAACATCCTTTAAGAATCTTGTAGCAACTAGTAGCAAGCGCCCATCGAGTGAGTCCCAATAGAAGTTTGTAAAGAAATTAGACAGTATTCTAGTGGTTTCCTTTCCAATTGAAGAACATTGTAGGACTGCGATGAATATAGAATAACAGGGACTCATTGGGAGATTCACATGCGTATGGCCCTCCCCCGAAGCTATAGATTCATGGGTGCAGAAAAATTGGCGACCTCTAATCTCAGAAGGAATAAAAAGTCATCTAGTTGGTAATGGTTATTTTGTTTTCATTTTTGAAAATATAGAAGACAAGGATATCATCTTCCTGAATGGGTCATATTTTATGGGTCCCCAAGGTTTGTATATGAATAAATGAACATCTGACTTTGATCTGACACAAGATGTGTCATCGACGGTCCCAGTCTGGGTGCACCTCCCACATCTACCCTTGCATTGTTGGAACCTGAAATATCTAGAATCCATTGGGAACACTCTAGAGAAATACATCGACAGAGCTGAAATGAAGGACCAAAAAACTTGTGCTCAAATATGCGTAGAGATAGATTTGGAAATAGGGCTCTCAAAAGCCATAAAACTCACAGTTGCAGATTGGTCTCATATACAAGAATTAGACTACGAACAACTTTCGTTTAAGTGTAGGCATTGTCACAGGTATGGGCACTTTTCCCGGCAGTGTAAGAAGAAACGAAGGAAGATGTTGAGAAGGAGAAAGGGGATCAATTGACACAAGTGAAGAAATCGAACTTGGAAAAACAACCTAAGAGAAAAAAAGAGAGAAAGGGGCACCTATGGGGCCTGGTGTGCCTTCCACAGGGCAGTTTCTAGGGGAATGCAGTGCAAATAAAACACGGGAAAAGGATTCCAAAAACCCTTTAGAAAGCACAAGTATCCCAGAAGAGCTTCTCGAAACAACAATGGTTGAGACCGAAAAAGAGACCCAATCTCTTACAGCTGAGGAAGGAAATGAAGTTGCAACACAGAATCAACCCGACTCTCCTTCAGGAGGTTCCTCCTCTCCCTATTATGCAGATATGACAAGGAAGAAAACATTGGAAAACTATGGATCCTTGAAAGAAAAGACACCTGAGAGTCCTTCGAAAAGGGAAGGAAGGGAATCCCTTGAGGAAACAAGAGAAGAATAAGCGTAGAAGAAAAAAATGCAAGGCAACCAATCAACTATTGAAATGTCCATTAGCAAAAATACTAGAGTTAGGCCCCCAAAGGGAGGCCCTTCACCCTCCATCCATAGTAAATAATGCGAATAGTCTCTTGGAATTGTGGGGGATTAGGAAACCATTTGAAAGATGAAGCAATCAAATATATTTTAAAAATAGAAACCTTGGAGATCCTCTTGCTCCAAGAGACTAAAATAGAAGAATAAGCTCTTCTTGATTTAAGCAGACTGAAATGGAAAAAAATGTCGGGAAGGAATTTAGTGCAAGGGGATCCTCAGGAGGGCTTGCAACACTGTGGTCATAAGACAAATTTCAGCTAGAAATCTCTTTCAAGATACAACACTGGATATACACCGAGCTTCTCCAAACTTCAAGTAATATTACCTTTGCACTTTTCAATTTATATGTGCTTTTCCATTACCTTGAGAAGAAAGAATGTTGGCAAACGTTAACAAATTTCCTAGAAGTCTACTCTCCTAAGAATACCATAGTAGCTGGATATTTAAATATTTTTCTTGAAGCAAGGGAAAAAAGAGGAGGCATAAGTGGTAGGGGCCAAATGCTTCCTTTATTCGAGGATATGATACAATAGTGGGACCTTCTAGACTTCAAGCCCAAGAAGGCTCTCTACTCTTGGACCAACAACAAAGTAGGGGCATCACACATTTATGCTCACCTATATAGGTTTCTTGTGCAGAGCTTGATATTGATGGAGAGGAAACTAATATCCTCTAAAACCTCCCAAATCTAACTTCAGATCACAAGCTCATCCTCCTATAGTTGGAAGAGGAAAAAGACCCAGGTCCTCTACCCTTTTGATTCAGACCTCTTTAGATAGAACATGAAGGGTTCATAGAAATTGTTATAAAGGCTTGGTCTGGGCCTAGTCATAGGATCGCCCAACTTTGTGTGGGAGTAGAAATTAAAGGCTACCAAGTTTTCTTTGAAAGAATGGATTAAAAATCCTTCCATAACCCCCTCTAGCCTTAGAAGGGAGAAAATTCAACATTTAACTAATTTGCATATGGATATGGACAATAAGGACATCACCAACTTAGAGATGGAAAAGGAACAATCTGGCCTACTCTCTTCTTTCCATCCTTTTCGCCAAGAAGAACAATATTGGAGGCTCAACTTTCAAGTCTTGCAGCATGTGGTTAAAAGTGGGAGACTGCAACACCTCCTTCTTTCACCAGAAATATAGAGCCCGGATCTCTAGAAACCACATTTCTAAAATCTCCTCCCTAGATGGGACAATCTATAAAGGTTATGATCAGCTCAAAGAGGCAACAAAATATCATTTTCAAAAATTATTCAAAAAGGATGGAATTGGAAATGAGTAGGCCACCTTTGACTTTCTATCTCATATTCCTTTTCTCATTAACACATAGGACAAATTAAGTCTCATGAATCCCTTTATTGAGGAATAAATCAACAATGTAATCTGGTCTATGGAGCCTGACAAAGCACTAGGGCCCGATGGCTTCTCTATACACTTTTATAGAGCTTGTTGGCTAATAATAAAGACTGATCCACTAAGAATGATAAAATCCTTTCACCAAAAAGACAAAGTGGGAGGTTGCATCAACTCCACCTTTCTCGCTTTAATCCCCAAAGAGGTGAATCCAGACACCTTTGAAAGATTCATACCTATATTGCTTTGTAATGCATCCTATAAAATTCTCTCCAAGCTGCTAGAAAACATGATAAAGCCTTTACTAGGAAAACTCATCTCACCCATTCAGAGTGGCTTTGTCAGAGGGAGACACATTTCGGATAACGTGATCCACGTGTAGGAATCTTTGCGCTCCATTCATCAACGACAAGAGCAAGGGATGCTCATAAAGTTGTACATGGCAAATGATTTCGATCGAGAAAATCTTTCCTTTCTTTACAAAGTCCTTTTTTCCTTTATTTTTAGCTCAGAATTTGTCAATTTGATAAAAGATTGCACTAAAAAGACCTGGATAACTCCTCTAGTAAATGGCAGACTTGCCAATTATTTCCAAGCTATGAGGGGAATAAGGCAAGGTTTCTCTATTTCACCTTTCTTGTACATTCTAATGGTAGACTCCTTGAGCAGAAAGCTGACAGCAACAAAAGAAGTTGGGATAGTTCCAGGTATTATGGTAATGAAAGGATTAGACCCTATCAATCACGCCTTGTTTGCATACGACTCTCTTCTTCTGGGAGGGGCTTCCTTAAATATTGCAACGGTCTTCAATGTGATCCTACAAAAATTATGTAGCATATCTGGAGTGCTAGTCAATAAAAGGAAAAGTGTGGTGTATGGGTGGAATACAGATCAACAAATAATATTACAAATATCCCACTTCTTTGGGTTTTCTGGATTTTCTTCTTGGGGAAAAATTCAGATCTCTTGTCTTACCTTTAACATTGGGACCCAATATCCCTCGCTTGGGTTCGAAGTGATCAGTAAGATCAAATCCAAAATTGTTTCTTGGGGAGGTCAGTAGCTCACAAATGCTGGAAAACTCTCTCTCATCAAATCCTTTCTTTCTTCCCTCCCTATATATCAATCTTCCTTCCTTCTGGCCTTAAATTCAATCATGGAACAAGTCTCTACGTTGATCAGATATTTTTCATGGCGAGGAGGTAAAGGAAATCAAAGTAAATTTCATTTAGTAAGCTAGGAAATAGTTAAAAGACCAATTTTGGAAGGGGGACTACAAATTAGAGATCATGGTTTAGCTAATATTGCTCTGGAAGGAAAAATATTACGGAAACTCTTTTCAAATCGCAGCCATATAGTTAGCTAAACTCTTTGGATAAAATATCTAAAAGGGGGCTCCCTGTTAAATCTTAATTTAGACAATATCCACAAAGGCACCATAATCTAGAACCTTTGTCAAAGATGGCTCAAATTCTTTCAAAAACATATGTTTCGGGTTCATAGGAATGGAAAAAACATCTTGTTGTGGAATAAAAACATCCTTGGAAAGCCACCTTTAGAAACATCTGTAGATATAGCGGAGATTAGAAATTGGCTCATTCAACATGGGATTCTTTAGTTGGCGGATATTTCTTCTTGGGACACCGCAAGGAAATAAATGGTGTGGACCATCCTAGGAACTCCAACACACCTGCTACCTCAAAAGAACTTGATCCTCACTACATTGACGGGTTTGGATCCTGTCCATATCCATGCAACCAAAAAATGGGGATGGGGAAAGACTAGAGTCATCCTTGCAACACAAGGTTTTTCCTCTCTACAATATAGCCAAGCTACGATTCACTCCACATCGCTCTGGAAGCATGTATGGAACCCCTTTGACCTACACAAAGTAAACTTCTTCACTTGGGTATTAATCCACATGAAAGTATTTACATGTGAAAATATGCTTAAGAGAGGTATACTAGGACCTCACAGGTGCCCCTTGTGCTTCCTATCTTTTGAAAACGTTGATCATCTGTTCGTGGACTGCTCCTTTTCCTCGGTAGTTTGGAAGCACTCCCTCCAAGGCCTCAAAGCACTAACCCCATCACAATTTTTAGTGGTCACACTCTTCTCCACATGGAAAGCGAGATACCCTTGTGAGTTCAAAATTAAATCCCTCTAGAGAAAGATCTGTAAGAGCCTCCCTAATTATATCTGCTACAAAATATGGCTAGCAAGGAACAAGTAGATTTTTCAAGAACACTATGCACATTTTTTTGATGGTGGAATCTAAAGCAAAAGCATTACTTATGGAAACGTTGGACAATCACTCCTCCTTGGTCGAACCTTCTTTCCTTCTTGAAGAGTGGAGTTGGTTAGGCCTCCTGAAGATACAAGACATGCAAAATGCTATCAAAAGGCCCTTATCCACCCCTGGTCGACGTTTACGAGACCTAGATGTAGATTTTCAAGTATGGTGGAAGAAACAAGGAAATGCAATTGTCTTATTTGATGGATCTTCCAAAGGAAACCCAAGGGTAGCAGGAGCAGGTGGAGTGATTTACTCCCCTGGGGGATCTCGAGAATAAAACTTCAGCTGGGGTTTAAGACAAGGAACAAACAACCAGGAAAAAATTTCTTGGCCTCCTTAAAGGCTGCCAGATAGCTAAAGACTTTGGGTTTAAACATATACAAGTTTTTGGAGACTCATAATTTTAATCAAGGTTTTGAATTCCATGGATCAATTCAACAATCCAACTCTTAGCAAGACATTAAAAAGGCTCCGATTTTTATTACAAGACTTCAAATCCACCTCCTTATTCCACATTCTGCATGGATCGAACAAGTAAGCAGGTGCAAAGGCAAATGCGGGTTGTGTTTTTCCACAAGGAGCATTCAACAAGAATGAAGAAGCACCCACATGGACTCCCATCCCTTAGACATTTAGGCTTTGATATGATTTTGGTGTGTAAGAACATGACAAGTTCTAGTGTGGTTGAGTGAGTCTCTAAACCCATGTAACTTTGGTTGATTTGGCTATGAACCAATAGAATCCATAAATAAAATAAAATAACCGTTTTAGTTAAAAAAAGAAGTAAAGTTACAAACAACAAGATCTGGTTTAAATCCAACCAAATCTACAGTACATCAAACAATCTATTATAACAATATTGTTCCACATAAGTCGCAAGACTCCAGGAGTCGCTCAAGCATTCAAAAAATTAATTAAGTATGGTCGTAATCCCATGGTCATGGTTGACATCATTAAACCAAGGATTAACAATATATACACTTACAGAAGCTATATCAGTGTTGTATAAACCAAAGAAAACCCTCATACAGGTAATATTTCATTATACTAATTATTGCATAGAAAACATAAAGACCCCATGGGTTGAATCTAGTTAAAGGATTATGGTTGTAAGTCCATTTTTAATGGTTGCCATTATAAATAAATAAAACACAATGTACAGTAGATCTAACAAAAAATTGTAAACTATATTAAAAACCCTCTCACGGGATTATTGAAATAATATTAGTATTATTTACAGAATAATATTTTTAAACTAAAACGTTATCAACAAAACATAGCACGATCGTAATACCATCAAGTATGGAATCCCATGAACTAGATTAACATGGATACATTTCGCAGTAAAGACCCTAAGGGTCGTTCCTTAAAGCATATTGTTAAAACAAAAACATTGCGTGAATACAGAGTGGCTGTAAGTCCATCTAGGATGGCTTCTACCTGTTTAAAAATTAAAAAAGGAACACATAATTTCTTTTAAAGAAAACCAATGACGTGGAGGTAAGACCATCCACGATGGTACCCACATTGTTGTCACAATCCACATAGGAATGTAAAATAATGCACATAAACCCTCACAAAGCAACAAGGTCGTAAAGCCTCTGTAAAATAGAGGGTAGACCCCCTAGGGTTTAAATGAAATAAACTTATTTGATGCAGAGATGGTGTCCTCTCCTCTCACCTCCTCTATGCTCAGGTTAAAGTACCTGCAACAACACACACAAGATGAGTATTGTAAGCTACGGTTTTCTATAAACTACTTTTCGAAAGGAGAAGCACAGAGGTAGGGATACGTTAAGTTACCTGAGGCGTTTACAAACACATGCCTTGGAGGAGGTGACCTGATTGCCTCCATCTCCAGTGACCTCCACTTGCAAAGATTTCAATTTACAGTAAAAATCTTTTAAAATAACAAAAGGGAAGAATTGAAACAAGTTTTGTAAACCTTACAATCTTACCATGGCGAGTTGTAGATAGGGCTATGGGTTAGTTCCTCTGGAGTTACTCTTATCCCTCCTTTGCCTGTAAAACGATAATGTATTATCAATATTTTCCTTAAACAAATAAATTCACTAAAGGAATTTTACTGAGTTCAAGGTATTTACCAGTTAAGCATGGTAGTGTACATGGTTGAATTGTTGGCAAAGTCGTGGGGACACGAACAAATTTTTGCAGGATGTCGTAGAAGCTGTGGAAGCTAAGAAAACCTTGGAAAATGAAAAGGGCGCCTTGCCATTAACACATTGAAACAAATCTACACAATAAAATTTAACTCCATATCCATTTTACAAAGCATATATTCAGCTCTCGCCGGTTACAGACCAAATGACCAAATGCACAAATGAAGGTTCAGACAACCAAAAGGCGTAATAAAAACTTTGAGAAACCCTTGCAACCCCAATGTACTAGTGTAAGGCCGAGATTACTTCTCGAGCCAGCTTAAGGGACATGGTTGCGCTTTCAACTCGCATCCAGAACAAACGTTTAATTCAAGCAAGGTACCACTTTTAACTCACGACCAGGACAATCATGGCCCATAATCATTGCATTCACATATCGACATCAAGCTCAAACCATGTGTTAAAACATTAACACACCAAACTATATTATATCGTAAAAACCATGGCATAGACATGTAACAACATACTCATTATATTATGCCAAGAAACATTTCTTTATAAACTATTAACCTTTGCATGGTTTCCTTAACGTAGGGTTTACATTATGGTAGGTACCATATGTCTTACAAACCCCAAACCATCGTGCTTAGGATGGAGAGTCACAATCATACCATGATCTTAGGCCATGGTAAAGCCTAAGGTCTTCAAACCACTTTTACATTTCATTACATAATGGATGGGATCAATACTAGGAATAGTCTCCCAAATCCTTGGGGTTGCTAAAACCCTAGTAATAACTATTAAAATGAAAACCAGAAAACTAAGACATCACATGTGGAAATAGCTGAATATTATGAAGGAGCTTGCCATTGCATCAGCCAATGGAACATGGCATAGTAAGCATAACAAAGAGATAAATAACTTGTATTTTCATAAATAAATTAGAACATGGGTAAATTACAGTTAATCAATGCATGTAAAAAAAAAATTATTTGCGAATTTTTGAGGTGTGTTACATAATGGTGTCAGAGCATGGTTACAACACTAGGCCTAAACCAGCTCAACACTAAGACTGATAAAGAAACCAGCAAAAAGAAACACTAATTTACTTTATTTTTTGGTTTAATTCTCTTACAAAACAGAAAGAGAAGGATAAGTGTATTTTTGCAGGAAAAACATGGCATATGCAGGGATGTGTGCAGAACAAGAAATTCACCCAGAAAAATCATTTAAATAATGAAGAGGGTAATTTAAGGGATGGGTAGATATGGGTAAAATTGAATGAAAGTCAAGATAATAAATCCGAACTACAAAGAACTGTTAAGGAATTAAGATCAAAACCAAGAAAAGTTAAGGAGGATAATGAACGAATCCTAAAAGCTCAAGAGGAATTAAATACTATTTTATTAGCTAAAATACATAACGACGAAAAAAAATAAGGAATCTGAACATGTCATACTAAAAACTACACCTTACAAATGTAAGGGAAGGAAACTGAAATTTTATAGTCATAAACCTAAAACTTCCAATGAAGAACCAGTCAAACATCACTAAGGAAAAGAACAAGATTCAAGCAAAAGTAGTGATGACGATAAAAGCAAAAATAAGTACAAACCCTATGAGGAAATCTCTGGGAGTTTAAAAATATTAAAACACCAATTTTTAATGGTGAAATTATGAAAGGAGAAGAAACGGAAGCCTGGTTGTTAGGGATGAAGAAATACTTCCAAATATGCAATTATTCTGGCAAACTAAAAACTAAAATGACCATTTATAATATGACCGAAAAGGAAGATATATGGTGGCAAGATCTAAATAAATTCAAGGGAATAAAGGAAAAAATGTGTAACTTGGAGAACTTTTAAAAATCATTTTAAAAGAAAATACCTATCGGAACAGTACCACAAAGAGAAGGCCAAAGAATTTTATGAGTTAAGACTAACAGCTATGACAATGAAAGAGCTTTGTAGTAAATTTTTGAGCCTACTTCGTTATGTACCTTACATAATTGATGAAAAACCTAAGATACAACATTTTCTCAGTTTTTTTCCTTTCATGTTCAAAGAATGGATTGAGTATGGTATTCCAAAGACGCTAGAGGAAGTGATGAGAAAGGAAAATTTATGTTTTGACCAAAATAGAAATAAAAGAGAAAGTGTACCAACTTGGAAGAATAAAAGAGAAAATAACCTTTATCCAAGAAAGAAACATAATACATTCCACAAAAACATAGGGAATAATTATAAAGGGTATCAGGGTAATAACTATAAAAACTTTAAACCACTGAATTCTGCACTAAAAGAAAGCGAACCTCCTACTGATTTTAACAAGAATACTGCACAAAGAGAATCCTTAAAATGTTGGGAATGTGGGGAGCCGCATTACTTTAAATACTCTCCAATAAGGAAGAAATTTTTTAATGTTCACTCTATTCAAGAAGCAGTTATAGTTGGAGACATGGCAAGGAGCATACCCAGAATCAGCGTTGCGTTGGAAAACCGGTAAGCATACCATCAAACTACCATGGTCAAAATTGAAGGTATGATGAAAATTCAACCTATTTCCATCTTGATTAATCCATGTGCGAGTATGAGTTATATATCACCTAGAATAGTTGAATTATGTAAATTAGTACCAGAAAAGTTTGAGAAGTAATGGTTGGTATAGTTAGCCATAGGTACTAAACGTAAAGTTACTAGCTATGTTAAGAATTGTTAATTGTTAATGAATGATTTCATTACACATGATGAATCGAATATTCTACCTTTAGGTTCCTACGATATGTTAATAGGAATGGATTGGCTACAAAAACACAAAGTAATGCTAAATGTTTTTGAAAAAATCTTTACATGTATAGACGATACTGGAAACACTATGAAAATAAAAGGTATTCCTAGGAAAGTTACAATCGGGGAGATCTCTGCTTTACAAATGAAAATATCAGTAAAAAAAGTATGTAAAGTGTTTGTTGTTTATTTGATGGAAGATAAAAATAAAGAAAACAAACTTAATGTAGAATACGTACCTATATTAAAGGAGTTTGAAGATATCTTTCTAGAAGAAGTCCTTGGACTTCCTCCAAAAAGAGACATTGACTTCACGATCGATCTGATATCTGGAGCGGTACCGGAATCGAAAGATCCTTACTGAATGAACATAATAGAGCTTACAGATCTCAAATCTCAATTACAAGAATTGAATGATAAAAATTATATTTGACCTAATGTTTCCTCTTGGGGAGCACTAGTCTTATTTTTAAGGAAGAAAGACATAACCTTAAGATTATGCATAGACTACCTTCAACTAAATAAAATGAATATTAAAAATCGATACCCCTTACCTTGGATAGACGATCTATTCGATCAATTCCACGGAGCAACTATCTTTTCGAAGATATACCTAAGGTCTAGTTACCATCAAGTGTGAATCAAATATGGGGACATCTTTAAAACTGCATTTAGGACCCGTTATGGTCACTACGAGTTTGTCATAATGCCTTTTGGGTTGAAAAGCGCACCTATCGCATTCATGTGCTTAATGAATAGCATTTTAAGTAACTATCTGGATAAGTTTGTAGTTGCCTTCATAGATGACATACTAATATACTCAAAGAACGAACAAGAACATAAAGAACATTTAAAGATAATTCTACAAGTATTAAGAGAACAATAGTTGTATGCTAAGTTCAGTAAATGTGATTTCTTTAAGGATAGGATTCAATACCTTGGACACGTAGTGTCCAAGAATGGAACCTCTGCTGCCCCCAAAAAAATCAAATCCATCACTGAATGGTCGGTTCCTAAAAATTTAACCGACATAATATCATTTATGGGGATTACCGGATACTACCAAAAGTTCATCGAAGGCTTTTCTAAGATTACCTACCCCATCACTTTATTGCAGAAGAAGGTAGAAAGTTTGAGTGAACTAAAAAATGTATGGAAAACTTTGATAAACTAAAACATCTACTAACTACCCCCCCATCCTAAAGATTGTTGATCCTTTCAAGGATTTTGTCGTATGTACCGACGCTTGTAAAGAAGGATTAGGAGGTATTAATACAAGAAAAGTACGTCGTAGCTTATGAATCTAGAAAATTAAAGGAACATGAAAAGAATTATCTTACGCACTATTTGGAACTTGCTTCCATAATTCACACCTTAAAAATGTGGCAAAATTACCTCATTGGAAGGAAATTTCTGCTTATGTCAGATAACATAAGTATAAAATATGTATTTGACCAACAAAAATTAAATGTTAGACAGGAAAGATGGTTGTTTTTCTTAAGTGAATATGATTTTGAAATCAAACACATAAAAGGAAAGGAAAAAAAGTTGGAGACACTTTGAGTCATCATGCAAATTTATTATTTGCATGCAGCAACAGCTATGAATATGATCTGAAAAATCAGATCCTAACATAATAGAATTCAAACTCAAAATTCGACGGATGCATTGTCTGAACTTTGATAGGCACGTGTTTGTTATTCGACAACCATGTTTTTTTTGTTGTCGATGGGACTTCGTCAGATATCCGACTCCATTTCGAAACCCGTCGACAATTCGACAAAGTATAAAGCTAATATGGAGAAGTCATTCATCCATTAATCGTCGAATTTTTGACTTTATCTACTCGGACTTGGGGTTGAATATCTGACATATCAACATCGAATATCTGACATATCAATGTCGAAGATCCGACATATTAACATCGGATATTCTACGACCAACACTTATTAGAAGGACATATTTTCAACTTCATATATGTCTGTAATGTTGGATATTCGATGGATATACATACAAAAATAAGAGAAAGACCGACGTAATTTTCCTTTGTTCTTATGGCATGATCATCGGATATCGTAGGATATTGTGGTTGTCACCAAAACAGACACATGGAGGATGCGCGGCACAGGGTGAATGAATGAATTGGTGCACGTACAAGGAAGACATGGGCAACATCACAAGGAAAATAGTATGGGTGATCGGGAACCTCATCGTGAATGAAGGAAGGAGGATTTGGGAAAATGGAAATTCAAGAGAAAAAGAAGCAGAGTACATCATATTAGACTCCCCAATTCATGAACCTATTGTGAATTTTGGTTTTGTACTACAAGAGGTACAAACCATAACAACCATGGATTCTTATGCACCCCATGCGAGAGTTGTGAAATGTACTTCAATCATGTTCAGATCATGCGTGATGATGTTAATATGGCCATGGGTGAGAGTTGAGGCGGATCAGGATGGAGATTTAGAGCATGCCAACATGATTGTTTTCATCATGAAGAAGAGTGACTTTTCCAATGAGACGGATCATTCTTGCAGTATATACAGGAACCAACTTATCTCTAACTTCACTCATCTCAGGAAAAAAATTCAGAGCTGTGAGAGCCTCCAAGCTAATTTCCCCCTCTGCAAATAGGATGATAACATGGACTCCACCAACGAGAGTGAGCCTTGTTTCCCGCAACATGGCCTGGAATCACTGGGATGCAAACTGAGGATAGTTAAAGATGAGCTGGATATTGAGAAGCATCATCTTTGTCGACTCAAAGAAGAAGTGAGGGAACATTTTCAGTAGGTTGCAAAGGCCTTCCGTGAAGTGAGATCGATTTAGAGGGAGAAAAACACTACTGATAAATCCCAACGTCAGGAGCAATCCCACACCATCCAGGAGGTCGCGAATAGACTGACTCATGTCAAGATTCAGGTAGGAACTATGGCCTTCGAATCCTAAGTGCAAAATGAAGTATTCAACTAGAACGTTGTTGATGGAAACTAGGGTTCTGGGACCTCTCTAGTGAAATAAACATGTCTTTATGTTTTGTTGTCTACTAATGGGAAAATATGTCTATATATTTAGGAATATATCCAGTAGTAACTTAGATTCTCCTTTTGTTTACTAATGTGAATACCATGAATAAGACAATGTCAGATCCTCCTTTTGTTTACTATTGCGAATGCCATGAAGAAGACAATGTCAGTAAGTACATAAGTTACACCTTACATAAGTTACATAAGCGATGTTGAACTTTGTATTTCAAGACTAATTCAAATAGTACTAATATATTGGCACATAAAATGTTTCTGATTATATTGATAAGAATGGATTCCAAACTAATATGAGATATCTAAATATATTTTGACCTTATACTTCTTGAGATAGATCTGAATTTTGATCATAGTGTTCCTTGTCACCATTTGGTTTCTATTGTTGCAAGTCTTAATTTAATTCATTCTTGGCACACCTAAGCAACATTTGTTTGGTAAATCATTTGATAAATTATATATGATTATGATGACTTACTACAATCATCACTATATTTCAATGTGCATGCATCTAAGATATAACTGATACAAATTGTATCTTTGTTACCTTTTAGATATGTCTTCATTACTCCACTCTTGGAAATTCTTGTAAGGCATATTGGTTGACTATTTTAGTTGCATCCTAAGCATTTTGATTTCAGAAGTATATCACCTTGAAAAACTTCTCCTCTAGCTAAATATCGTGCAATGCTTTAGATAAAACAGATTATCCTTCGGTAAGTTATGAATGTTATTGGAAGTTTATCTTTGGTGCCTAGTCATATAGAGCACAAGTGTGAAGATAATATAAAGTTGGCTTATGATTTTGGAAGTAATACATGAGTAAAATGTTTGATCTATGTTCAATAAATATATGGCCGAATGATTAATTAGAAGTATCTTTGTTGCTCATTATGTACTATCTCATGATCGTTGTTAGTATTGAAATGAATGTCTTTGGTTTGATAAAATGTTATTTACATTGAGGTAGTGGTTGAGAATATAGTTGCTTTTGACTATTTGTAAAGAGTGCATATTTGAATCAATGAAAACAATAAAACAAATTATGAAAATAAAAACCACATAAGCTTGCGACTAGAACAATTGTTAGCTTTTGAATCCCATTTCCTGTAGTCCTTAGTAGCTTCGGGTGAGATGACTGGCTATGTTGTAGCATAGTCTATTGGTGAAACAACTACTCAGATGATAAAAAGCTAAGTATGGCAGACATTACAGAAAAGATGAACCTTGAGTTTGATGATGATTCAACATGCATTTTTAATGATGATAATGCAGAAAAACTTATTCCTCGTATACGTATTATGAATGAAGAGGGTCCTAAAGGGGAATCAAAATACCAAAATTCCGAATATGATGTATTTTTGAAGAAAATTGAAAGTAACATGGTTACAAAATTGGCTCTCATGGGAATTCCAGATATTAATAAAGTTTTTGCTAAGTCTGGAAAAATCAACAAGTTTGATGAGAATGATGGATTTAACCCTGAGATGGAATGGATGCTAGATACAGAAGGTGTCAATATGTTATCTATGATGTTCCATTGAGATGTGGATGCGACTAGAAAAACAAGTAATCACTCGATTGAGGTTATTGAAGTGCTTGGAATTGAGAACCATATTTCAAAGAGAACTTGTTGCACAAATAATGATGGGGCCCACTTAGATATGAAGAGATAAGGTGTACATCCATACAAACAACTGACAAACTGTATATTCATGTTCCTCTTCTATCTTGGAATAAATCATTATGTCATCCAAAAATACCATAATGAATATATCCAAAAATTCTTTGAAAACATCGTTCATCAAACACATGAATGTAGCTAGAACATTCACCAATCCAAAAGGTTCTATTGTCTATTCATAGTTCCCATGCCTATTCCTAAATATAGTATTACTTATATCTTCATCCTTGATGTGTACATGATAGTAACCTGGCCTTAAGTCGATCTTTGAGAAAATTCTAGCTCCACGCAACTAAACGAACAAATCATTAATCCTCAACAATGGATACCTATTATTAGTAGTAGCCTTGTTTAGTTGTATGTAATCCAAACACAACCCCATTGTTCCATCTTTCTTTTGTACAAATAGAGTAGGTTCTCCCTATGGTGAAACACTAGGGCGTATATAACCCTTCTTTAACAACTCTTCTAATTGCAATTTCAATTCTTTTAGTTGTGGGGTACTCATTCTGTGAGGATCTCTATAAACTAGCATTGTTCTTGGTACCATGTTGATTATAAAATCAATGTCTCATTTAGGAGGTAGCCTAGGAACTTTTGGGAACACACCTTGAAATTTTTACAACACGGGAATTTATTCAATGTGAGGCTCCATATCAGTGGATAATTCTTCCACATGGATCAAATACAATTGGTATCCATTCCTAAGACATTTCTTCATTTGTATGGTTGAGATTTGTCTTACTAAAATCGGCCTTGGAATTTCTTTAACCTAAATGATTTTACCATCCTCATCCAGGCACATCATACTTTTATTATGACAGCCAAGAATAGCATGATGAAATTCTATCCAATCCATTCCAATAAACATGTCATATGAATCAAGAGTAATGATATCCAAGTCATATTTGATATGACACCCATTCATTTCCAAACAACAATTTTTAACCAAGGTAATTTTCCTTTTCATCAAGGTAACCAAATCTCTACAATTTACCCACATGGCCAATATCTCTCCCAACCTTGTATCATTAAAAGGCTACAATTTCAAAACCTAAAAATGTATGGAAAATACATTTAAAGGCTAATGTTGGTGCCTATTAGTGCCATTAGCCCTATTAGATCTCTTTTTTATCACAATGATTTTATCCGTTGTCTAAGAATCCTTTTTCAGGGCTTAAACAAACTTCTGGTTTCAAGGAAGCCCTATTTAGGGCTTAGAAGAACCCTTGTTGGCCTATACTATGTACCTGCATCCCTGCTTAGGGCCTTATCCAACCCTCGATGGTCTCATTTGGTGTCACAACATACTCTCAACAACCCTTTAAGATTCACTACACACCTCTTTAGTACTATGTCAGACCTCGACAACCCTAATAAGAGTCTCAGCATCCCTATTTAGGGCTTTATCAGAACTCAACAGCTTGCTAGGGATCTCAACAACTCTTCTTTGGTGACTCGGTGGCCTATTTAGGGCTTAGTAAAACTTTGGTAGCCTTTCAATGAGCAAACATCATACTTCTAGGGTTTTATCACATATTGGTGAGGTCCTCAACATTGGAATTACACATATATTGACTGCATGGACTATCTAATGGGATCACTGATACAAATACCATGGGTCATATAAAATACTAATGTCTATATGGGAAAGTAACATTTAGGTTCCAAGTGATTGTTGAGGCAATGCATTCCTTAGAAACCAAAGGTTCATAGACTCAATTCTAGTTAAGTAAAATTTTGAATACTTGGTTTAAATGCCCAACTATATTAGTAACAAAAATAGGAGTGTTTGCTAATGAGATTCAAATTTTGGTGTTTGGGAAGGGAGTAGCGAAGTAAGGAATTCATCTTTTGACCCATCTTCTTAAAGGATGGGACTTAATTAAGCATATGTAGGTCATAATGTTTGTCCCATGGGAAAAACAATAAAATTTATAATTGTGTCAAGATGATGTCATAGGATGGTGTTTTTATGGAAAAGAGCTCATGCAAGTTAAGTAAACATGATGGTTGTGATTGACATAGGAACAAAACAGACACATTAGTAGGGGAATGCACCTCAATCTCATGAGATCCCTAACCATTGATATGAAATATATTGACGACATGGAATCAATTTGTAGTAACAAATAATCCTTTCATCCATTTAAAGTAAATCACATGACATTGGTCCTTGTGGGTCTAGGCCATCATGGCTTCCTCTGAGAGTTAGCAACTTTAAAGATGGTGAAGGGACTAGATTTGGATTCATAAATGAAGGAGATCATCCTTGTATTCTATTATTTTTTTATCATTTAAGCAATATGATCTTAGGATCTTATCTGAGAGAATAACATGCACATCAATAAACACAAGAGACAAGAGACACAAATAATTTTCCTCGGGGAAACCATAAAGGAGAAAACCCCGCAACTTCCTCAGAGATAGAATGAGCACCAATGGCAGCAGTAAAATCCAGAGATAAAAAAGATGATATCCAATAGTTGTTCTCTCTCTCTCACTTGAGAGAGCTTCTCCTCTCTCACTCATGCGCCCCAGTGAGTGAGTGTGTGTGTGATGTTATGAAATGAGGAGAGCCTCACTTCTATTTATATTTTTTCATTCACTTTATGTCCACTCCAACAATTCGACATCACTTAACAATTACTTACCAGGGCCGAATTCTATGGGTACTTTTCCCTCCGATCAACAAGGAGGGTTAACCTTGACTCAATTGTGGGGACTATTGCCCTGACTTACAATGGAGGGTTAACCTCAATGACTTTACATGACTGGTTTACATTATTGAATCTCCTAATAAGAACATCGAGGCATGACATGACTCAATTACTTTATAGATACTTCCCGGAATAAACATTGGGGTACAATACATAAGATATACAAGTGAATACATTCTGACGTTACAAATACATCAACACTCCCTCTTAACTAGGAAGGTATTCTCTCGACACATTTTATCAGCACAAGTATTATTCTCTGTATCATCTGGATCATGATCATCAAGTCAACTTCAAGTCATCTTCATCAAGTCTGGATCATCATCGATTCTGGATCATCATTTGATTTGGAGCATCACTGGATCATCATCAAGTCTGGATCATCACTTGATCTGGAGCATCACTAGATCATCATCATTGCTTCCTCTATCTCAATCAAATTGTGCTATCTCTTCATTCTTCTCCTCATAGGAATTTCTACAGATCCATCCCTTTTTCATGCTGGTTGTAGGCCTAGCCTCCAGGTAGGTCTTCATCTTCTTTAGCACTTATATCTAACCATGAGAGGAACACATCCAAGAACCATGTCAGAATGGCCCGCACAGCATGTACATCTTTCCTTCTCAAAGAATGGATCTCAATTCTAGGCCGAGTGTCAGTTGCAGACTGAAACGAATTCTTGGTAACTGACCAAGTGCCTCCATTCTCCAAGAGAATGGCCTCTCAGCACTAAGTTGGGCTTCAGTCCCAAACTGAATCAATTTCTTGGTAATGACCAGGTGCCTCCATTCTCCTAGAAAATGGCTTCTCAGCACTAAGCTGAGCTTCAGTCCCAAACTAAATCAATTTCATGGTAACTGAATAGGTGCCTCCATTCTCCCATAGAATGGCTTCTGTAGGTCTTCATCATCTTTGGCCATACCTGGAATCCTCGGGAATGATTACGTGCGTCAAAAAAACCTTGAAACAGAATCCTAGCACAGACTATAGGATCTCCAAGGATATTTTACATGTGACCATCACAAAACCTCGAAAGAGCATCCTAGCACAGACTATAGGATCTCCCAAGATCTTTTCTATGATACCTGAACAACCTGTCCACGGCCAACCTGTAGCAAAACATTGAAAGAGAATTCAAGCACAGACCATTGGATCTCTCATGATATTTTACATGCTTATCTGTACAATCTATCCATAGAGTATCATCCTGATACTCATCAGAGCATCATCCTGATTCATATCATCAATGATATGATCATCCTGATCATCATCATAGAAGAAACTGAAGCATCATCCCGATGCTAATCGCACAACACTTACATCCACAGCCATGGGAAGGATCCTCCTATCATGCTTGGAATGGCTCCTGCAAATGTGTCCCATCAATTCTTCCTCGAAGTATCGTCTATTTGAAGAACACCAAGCCTCTCTCTGAAGTACTCAAACTTCACCCCAGCTAGTGGTTTGGTCAACACATCTGCTATTTGCTCGTCCGTCGCAACATACTAGAGCTTTACTACTCCTCTCTGCACCATATCCTTGATATAGTGATATTTGATCTCGATGTGCTTCAACCTGTCGTGGAACACTGGGTTCTCAGACAAATTCACACAACTCTAGTTTTCACAGGTAGCATCCAATGGGAGATCAAATAACTTAGACAGTAGCTTCTTGAGCCATACTGCCTCACAACTAGCCGAACAAGATGCGATCTACTCTGCTTCAACTGTACTCAATGCTATGCAGGATTGCTTCCTAATAAACCAAGAGATCGCACCTGATCCCATACTAAAGCAGCACCCCGAGGTGCTCTTCCTATCAATGGCACTGTCTTCCCAATACAAATCCACATAACCCTCTAGGTTAATCTTCTGATTTGTATTATACTTGAGCCCACACTCAACTATACCCTTCAAGTACCTCACTACATGCTTTGAAACCATCAGGTGAACATGTATCAATGTGTTCACAACAAAGCAAATATCTGGTCTCGTATTTGTCAGGTACATCAAGGAACAAATCATCTGACGATACATCATGGCATCAACCGTCTCTAATGAAGCAACACTCAATAGCTTCGGGTTCGATTCCATAGGTGTGGTCATGGCCTTGTAGTCCATCATCCTGAACCTCTTCAGGATCTCTAATTCATACTTCCCTTGTCCTAGGGAGATTCCATCCACATTCTTCCACACCTCCATGCTTAGAAAGTACTACATCATATCCAAGTCCTTCATCTCGAACTCGGCAACAAGTCTCTTTCTTGCAACTTTAATGAGTTCCTCTTTTCTGTCAGGAACAAGTCATTGACATATAACAGGAGCATCACTGGTCTTTCACTGGTCTTCCACATTCAACCTTGAAGAGAAGGTTGGAATCCTCTTTACTCTCAATACAGCCTAGAGTCATTAGTAAGCTATCCATCCTATTTTACCATGTCGAACTTTGAGATATTCTACAGTTACTCCCTCTTATGTGGAGCATCATTCTCCCTCTGCCTTTCGTACTTTATGTAGTGAAACATTTTGTACTGGAGTGACAAGTAGCTTCCTCTGCTACTAATATTTTATGTATCCATCTAGAGTCACTGGATACCAATATCCTCTATCTTTGAAATCATTCTTCTCGCACCCATCTGTGAGCTTGTCATCCTCTATAGGCTTTCATCTTCAAACTTGTAGCAAAGGTTAAGATCTTCATCACTCTATATGATCTTCAAGCTCCTCATGTATGTGTTATTCCATGGGTTCCTTCTGAGCTCATACAAGGCCTTCTTTCATTTGCACACATGATTATTCCTGTCATGTGTATTTCTAGTGGCTACAAATGTCTCTTCATGGTCTATGCCTCATGCTATGAATCTTGCCTTGTATCCCACTATGTTTCCATCTACTGCATGATGGAACTACGAACTTCCCTTTAGGTCTTGATACTACATCCTAGACATCATTCTTCTTGAACTGGTCTTCCCTATGTTCTTGGCTACTTCTTCATAGATGGATGGTTCTGCATCAATGATGTCGCTGCATCTATCATATTATTCTTCATCTTGAACTGTCATCACTTATTCTTCGGAAAAAGTCTCATCCTTCTTTGATTGTAGGTTATTGTATGTGATCTTTCCTACAAGTCAAATGCATTTGTATGTTTAGAAACATTTCATAAGGCATATTCATAGTGGAAAATTCTTATGCATAAATATATGATCATGTAACTATTTTATACAATACAACATTCATCCATATCTCACGGAAACTTTTCTAGATGCCTTCCATCTCTACCAAGACATCATTGAGATTGTGCACTAATCCAATATGTCAGCAAAGATGTTTCATTCTAGATAAGTAGCAATGGAGATTTGTATAGAACCTATGAGCTACTTACCCATCACATGCATATTAGTGGTATATTGTCATTAATGTAAACATTCTATCATGCATAACACATCAACTGAACATAAACAAATGCATAACAAAATAATATCATGAAATGACAATTGAATACTTATCTTTATTTGTTTTGTGGGTAGAGTCCTTCTTTCAACTTCATCATCTTCTTCAATCATAGCATCATCATTTCTTATCCAAATGCTTAGATGGATAAGAGTTTCTTCAAGAATTTAGTTCTTCATAATCCTCATTGCTTGAGGGATATTCTTTGAATCGTGAGGGCTTGATCTTCAGTTTCTCCCATCTTCTTTTCTCTTATTATGAGTCGAGTTTCTTCTTGTGTGCACTCTTCCCAGAGTCTACTGAAAGTAATCACTTCCTTCCGGCACACATTCCTTGAATGAATGAATCCCATTATCCTAGGAGACCATTCAAGGTGGTTATCACCACTTCTTCATTCTCCACTTCTCCTTATACTGCTTCAAGTTTTTCTTTGATTTGAGAGATCCTTGTAAAGTATGACTGTATGGTCTCTGCATTCTAGATCTTCACATTCTTCAACTGTTTTCTCAAAGTCATATTCTGATTTATGTTCTTCCCTTCAAATAGCTTGGTTAAGGAATCAAACATCTCTTTTGGTGTCTTTAGGGAAGACACTTGTGGTATAAGGTGATCCTTGATTGAATCAACAATTATCTTCTTGGCCTTGACCAAGTTCTTCTTGTGTAAGGATTTTATCCTCATCTCCCTCTAGAACTGGAACCTCTCTACTTATGTAGGTGTCCAATTCAATTTCTTCAAGAACGAGTGAGATCCAATACTTCCATGTTTGGAAGTTGTCAGTTTCACCAATCTTGTCATCAATCTAGTGTGATTAGACATTTTGAAATAAGAACCTCAAATGTAAATAGCAAAAGATTAGATCTTATCGATTTGAGGTGTCCATCCAGGTTCTAAAGCTGGATGATCTAGAGTTTGTCAGAGAAACCCTAATTTTCAAAACTTAGAATCTTTCAGATATGATTGAATAGAAATATATACCTCTTTAATGTGAGCTATCCAATGTACTACTTTTATTAAAACAGTGGAGGGAAGCTCCTGAAATAGGAAGCCCTAGTTTACCAATTTCTTCTGCAGCAATGCCTGATACTGTTTCTACGGTATATTCGAACGTAATGCTCCTCAATGTCTGGAATTTTTTATTGAAGTATCCTCATGTGTCCTTGCTCCAATAACATAGTTTTAATTCGAATTTGTTTCACCAATTCAGACTTATGATCATTTTCCCAAGGTGACCTATTTCAGGACTGTTCAACATAGCGAAGTTGTACGGACTTCCACGTGTCACGGTTTCATCGTCGGGGTCTAAAAATTTTACCAATGAAATTAAAGTCCATTCCCTTTCTGGAACATCTTGAGAAATTTAATTTGGACCTTCGTATCCCAAGATATAGCAATTCTCCCCAGGTGTCCTGTTTGGGGAGGAATCTTGGGAGAGGCTGGAACCCTAACTTGGAGGAATAATATCTCCTAGAATATAGCGAATATGAGGCTGAAACTTGGATACAGTGTACATCAGGAATTTATCTTCAACCTATGAAATTTTTGACACCTGATCCTTCTCTAATCTCGAGATATAGTGAATCTACCAAAACTATCAATTTCTGTATTTTAGGGTTTTTCATGCCCGGGATCAAACTAGGGTTTGACTTTCCCAGAGTTTCACCCAACCAAAAATATCGACCCAGCTCTCTAATATTCGATTTTGATAAGGAGATTAATCCTATGCTGGGCTCACTAAAAAATTCCTCTTTTGTGAAAAGCCCTAATTTCCCATAGCAAAAACTGAAAATCCCTGGAATCAAATTCTGCTTCAATAGAAATATGCGCTCTTCAATGGAGAGTTATCCTAGCATCCTTTTGCTGATGGATTGTGGAGAGAGACCCAAAACGTAAGAAGTTATAACTTCTACATCTGCACAATGTCTTCTTCTCAGGTTAGCTCTGATACCATGTTAGTTTTTTTATCATTTAAGTAATATGATCTTAGGATATTATATGAGAGAATAACATGCACAGCAATAAACACAAGAGACAAGAGACACAAAGAATTTTCCTCAGGGAAACCATAAAGGAGAAAACCCTGCAACTTCCTCAGAGATAGAATGAGCACCGATGGCAATATTAAAACCCAAAGATAAAAAAGATGATGTCCAATAGTTGTTCTCTCTCTCTCACTTGAGAGAGCTTCTCCTCTCTCAATCATGCGCCCCAGTGAGTGTGTGTGTGTATGATGTGATGAAATGAGGAGAGCCTCACTTCTAAGTTCTATTTATATTCTTCCGTTCACTTTATGTCCACTCCAACAAGTCGGCCTCACTTAACAATTACTTACTAGGGCCGACTTCTCTTAGGAGAGTCTAATAACCCTAGTGGCCCACAACTGTGGGGACTTTGCCCTCCAATCAACAAGGAGGGTTAACCTTGACTCAATTGTGGGGACTATTGCCTCGACTTACAATGGAGGGTTAACCTCAATGACTTTACATGACTTGTTTACATTATTGAATCTCCCAATAGGAACATCAGGGCATGACATGACTCAATTACATTATAGATAATTCTCGAAATAAACATCAGGGTACAATACACAAGATATACAAGTGAATACATTTTGAAGTTACAAATACATCAACATATTCTAGATCAAATCCATTCACCATTATCCATTTAGATCACCCTATCAGTTCACATACAAAAATCATCAAAAACTCACTTTAAAATAAATCCCATGTCATTCATGCTTGGAATTAAGCAATTGTGGGCTAATTATTTGTGGATAACTAGGTCAATGGTTAGCTTTTTAGTGAATTTGGGTGTTAAATATTAGTGTGTTATTGATTAGTGTGGTAGTGGATGAGATGTTTAATGGTTATAGTGGTAATATATTATTGTTTTAGTGGATTACTGGGTTATGCATTAGGGGTAGTGGTTTAATGAGAGAGTGGATATTGTGTCAGGATTTTGAATCCATATAACTAATATTAGGTGAAATTATGCCCAAAAGCATAATTTTACAGTTGTTTAGCCTTCATGTATCCCAAAATTCATCTTAGGGTAATTGTCATGACTATTTACAACTAATTTATCCTTAAAATATGCATGTGAATGAAGATTGAGGTTGTTTTCATGCCCAAACTTGTGCAAAAGTTCCCAAAACCTATGCAACAAGCTAGCCTTCTGATGTAACTATGCACAGAATGTTAGTTCAGTCTAAAAAACTGGACCAGAATTCGTCGTTCATGCCAAGGTCTGAGTTTTGGTCCTTTCCTCATTGTTATGCTACCTAGAATACACCAAAATCACCTTTCAATGCTCGTGGCCTGAAAATGGCCTCGAAATTTACCCCCTATATACCCATGCAAATAGCTTTTATTTTGATGTATCTTTGGTTTTCGTTCTATAAAGTATTAGACAGGGGTTTGGAGAATTTTTGTGTTGCAGGGCATATAAAGAAAACATAAAAATTGGGACAACACAAGGAAAAACAACACAAATTGATCCATAAACCAATGAAGATTGTGAATCAAAACTTAGAAAACAGAGACCTAGGGATAAATAATTGGAAACCTAGAATAATAGGTGGTGGCCTGAGCACAGAAAAATAAAAATTCTTGGCATAACTGGGAAACAATATTTTTACAACATAGATGTCCCCAGTGCTAGGGTCAACCTTAGGGTTAGGGATTTGGGGAGGTGCCAAGAACTTAGAATAGTTTAGCTTCTTTGAGTACCTAGCCTCTTCGATGTTGTTATGTGATACCCTTGAGAATTTCCAATGTTTTAGTACTTCATCCCTACATCCAAAAATTGGTTTCAAGAAAACTTTCTCCACCTCCTTTGAGTAATCCACAAATTCCTCTTTCTCCATCCTATCCTCCCAATATTATAACCTCATAAACCATCCTTCCAACCAAAACATGTATAAGAATATAAAAACGGTAGATCATTATATTGACTATATATTATTTTCAATATCAGGAAACAAGAATAAATTTTTATGTGCAACTAAATGCTAAAAAAGGATTTCAAATGCCAATATAGTTGGAAAGAATGCATTGAATCATGTCACACATTGGTTAAGTTTAGAAGATAATCTTGCAACACAAATTTTTGCTTGCACTAACTAGTTGTACATGATGGCCACTATGTTTTTGCAGGCCTCGATGAATCTGAAACTCAAGAAAGTGAAATACATATCTATACAAAAACATAAATTAATGACAAACCATCTAAAAAAACCAACAAATGTTAATATATTGACTTTTCATAATCCTTTTGGAGACCAAGAAGTAAGATTATCTTTTACTTATGGGTCATGAATGAATGGTCACAATATGTAGAAATACAAATGTCAAATAATGTATTTATACACAACTAAAGAGGTAGGGCGCTTTCCCCAATGAGGGGTAGTCAACCTACATTGAGTTGACTTGGTTGGCCTTAAAAATAAATAGAAATATACAATAATATTACAAATAATATCCGATGTTTCCAATGTGAATATTACACTCTTAGTTTCAACAAATCAAACACTCAAAGGACAAATAATATTTTAAATTGTAAAATATTTTCATTACTGAAATAGTTGCATCCTAATATTCACTCAAAGTGTCTAGCTGCTCTTGAGACCACCTTATTTTCTCATTCATTAATTACAATGATGCTGCAAAAACCATTCTTGACTACAAAAAGAGTTTACTAAAGGAATCATTCTCATTTTGTATGTAACGCATTTTATTTATGTGAACTCAATTTCTTCTCTGCATGATTTGAGGGGAATATACGGCCTTTCCTTCTTACTTATGTTAGGTTATAACTTATCTAAGTATAACGATTTGAGGGGACATGAAAATAAAGAAGGATAGCTTTAATCACTCTGGGATAATCTATCACTATTATGATCAAGCTATTCCCCATGCTTTGAATGAGCTAGAGCCTTAGAAACAGACTGACCTTTGAAGAGCCTATGAACATAATAAAGGAAGGTTCATTTCCCTATCAAAAATACAGGGTTTAAAGCAAAACCAACTCCTAGTTGTTCATGCAAAATTGAATGGAATGGTGAAACTAAACCAATTCATGCACAGGTTTCCTTTAATTTTTACTTTGACCACTTTGATACTCTCTTCTTTATTCTAGATTAATAGATGGATGGTAGTTTTAACTTTTAAGGTATCTCTCATTAGGGTCTTGGAACCTTTGGGGATGACCCTAGAGAAAAATAAGATGAAGGCACTCACACCATATGTAGGAGAACAATCCCTAAAGGCATATAAAACAAGCCTTAAACAACACCAAGTTTGACCATTAAATTGATTATTCAAAGACAAAATAAAACATTAAACTACACTCTCACCTTATTGAAGTCTGCTCAAATTTAAATAAAATAAAAATCCTTTATGACAGGTCAACTCAGAAATTAATGGAAACTAGTATAAATACCCAGTGCACTTCATTAAATAAAAAAAATTGAGTTTTTTGAAATAGCGAACTGTCTGAGGAAATTCGGTTGCTATCTGAGGAAGTTTGTGGAGGATAGATAGAGCTCTAATTTCGTTGGTTTCAAGAAAATTTTGAGGGTTGTAGCAGCAACAACACTAAGTAAATTTCATGATGAATATGTTGTGAAGTTTGACCATCATCCCCAAAAGTACGTTAATTACACATCCAACCAAAAGCACATAATTAAAGAGATTGTAATTTTTTGTTGGACGCTATCTTTTGCTACCATGGTTAAAATAAGAAAAAAGCATAGCCTTGGTCAATGACCAGAGAATGTTTCTTGGTTTGAATTGATGGTACTAGTGTAGTTTTATGTCAACGATACTTTGAGATTCCATGGTTCAAGATTATTATATCATCACACCAAATTCAAAGCATTATGCTATATAGGTTCCCTTCTTGGATGTGTCACCTATTTAGAGGAGGCACATTACTAATACAAGGGATGGCAGTAGATCCTAATGCAAGTGTGTGCAAGCCTTCTTTTGTACCAGCAGATTCCATGACATCATTGATGTGGAAGGTCATGTTGCAGAACTAAATTTTACTTTACAACCCTAAAATGTTGGATATGTGTTACACTTCTACTGGAAACTGGGATGATGACTAAAAATATGATTAACGATGAGATGAAGTTGAGTAAAAAAATCATAGTATAAAGCTTGCAGGAGATAGATTGCATCCTCAATAAAGAGAAATATATGCGGCATTGGAAACAATGGTTGGGAGATGAAGGATGCATGGTATCTGGTTAAGACAAATTCTGTGTTTCCAGAAGCCGAGAAGGATCTGATTGAAAACATGCTTTGTAGACACAATGAGAAGCTGACCATTGCTTTTGGTATTATTAGTGCAAGCCCTGGAATTACGCTCTATGTAGGAGTAAGCTACTCTTGTAGAAAATGGATCCTCTTTCCAGCAACAAATCTGATGATAATCTAGTAGAAATTTCATGCATGGGCTTAACTATACCATGTTCTAGGATCCATGCATATGGGGGAACAATGCTTATGCAGATGGGTATTTCCCAATTCTAAATTTATCTAGATCATTAAGGTTTCAAACATAATTTTGCTTTCATATCCAATATTGTGAAGTGAGAAATTTGCAAGAGATGAAAACCATTTCTATCATTTTAAGGATGTGTTTTTGCAAATGATTAGTATTGTTGCTAGTTATAAAAAGCACAATCCATAACCTTATTTAATGTGAAAAATACTAACTTGAGCATGGTCCTTCTCTGATTTAATAGTTTTGGTCTAGTCTTCGTTTATGTGTTCAAGATAATCACTTATTTGGACAAGAAAGAGTTTTAATATGGTCTTTGAAGAGAGTGTGCATCATCTTTTCGAGTTTAACTATCATGTCAGCATCTTTTCGAGTTTAATTATACCAATAAATTGGCAACTTTATTCTTAATGGGCCTTCATATGTTTTAAAATTGATTTGAGAAAAGGAGGTTATGTGATTAATGTGTGCAAGCCATGCGAGATCCTTTCTTTGGTACAACGATTTAAAGAAGGATTTGCTAGCTATAACTAGGAATTCCTAACATTCAGTTATGGAATCCTCTTTCCTCTTTTGTTGTAGATAGGTTCTCAGTTCATCCAACTGCTATATGATGAAGTGTGCAACCACACACGAAGAGAAACACATCCTTCTTTCGTCAAATTTGAAACCTATTACTTTACTCTCTTTCATAATACAGTCCTAATTACTTGATTGAGAGTTCATAATACTTTCATAATACCTAACTGACAATAAATTAATTGCACTTGAATTATTTTGAACTGTAATCATAACCTAATTTTCATGCCATAGTGACTTTTCACGTTATTGGTGAAGACAAATAATTTCAATGGTCTAGAATGACCGAAGGAAAGCATCATCAAGTTGTAAATTTAACCTCCATATGAAACTACATGCAAACTTGTTTCTTGTAAGGAAATCCAACTTTCATCGATGCCCCAAGGAAGAAGAATTCAGTTGATGATGGAAGCTCACACTTCTTAAATTTATAGACATTTCAATTAATGATGGAATCTAAAAGTTAATAAATTTATAGAAATTTTGGTGTTTGGAACACTATCGAAAATCTAACCCCCGTATTCTCTACATCTTCACACACCCCTTCTTCAAAAACCATCAAAATAA